>JAWKAU010000293.1:18311-133500 GCA_033398695.1 Orobanche coerulescens
AAGAACAAATTGATGCGAGGCAGTCAGTACAAAATTGTGGAAAAGGTGAGCGACAACGCATACAAAGTCGAACTTACGGGCGAATACGAAGTACACGCGACATTCAACGTAGGTGATCTCTCACCTTATCTTGGCAGCGATGGCATTGCGGAATTGAGGTCAATTCCTTTCAAAGCGGAGGAATGATACGATATCTAATATTCGATCGAAGAAACTCAGATAAAAATCGACATCCATGATGATGCAAATTCGCATGGCCATGCATCGTTATACTTAGGAGAAAATGTTAAGCGGATTGGAGTTACGTTGTTAATCGGAATCGGAGTAACGTAGAATTGACGCGGATCGACGAAAAGCATGAAGATCGGCCAAAACATGCTTGAAAGGGACACTTTGTCTTCATATCTTTCACAAAATAAATGAAGATCACCTCCTTCACCACCATGACACAAACGGCCGAAGCTTATAGATGGAGTGAAGACTTTCTTCTTCATGTCACCATCAAGATATCTTCATCAAATCAACACCAAATCCTCCTAAAGTTCGGCCGATTGGAAGCAAGTGCAAGGGAGGATATTTTGTTCTACTTCATGTCACCATCAAGACCAAAGTTTGCCTCTCGGCCGAAAGGTTGTAAGTACTACTTCGTTGTAAGTACTACTTCAACTGATAGTTAATTATACTTACGATACGATCAGAGAAGTTTTGGAATCGTTGACGGTCCGATAGATGATGCGGCCAGTGGTATAGTATGATGTACGGAGTTTGGTGTGTTTTTTATTAAGTGGTATCACCTACTTCGCCGTGATTGTCTTTGGGAATACGATATCTAATTACGTACTTTTAACAACATTATCCGACCTATTGGATGATGTTGATACGAATTACGTATGTAAGTGTACGTAATGCGTATGAAATACAACGGAAGATTATTATGTTTGGAAAAGTATCAAAGTATCAACCAAAAGTACAAGGTGGTGACCGAAATTTATACGGTTTTCGGCCGTGATGTAGGATAGTGTATGGGTTTGAATGTGTTTTACCGAACTAGACCTATAACTCGATAAAAGTAATCTCTTCCCAAGACCTATTGAGAATTGATCAAGTTAAAATCTCGGGGCTGGCGTCGATATATAAAGTTTTGTTGACGTTCGGCGTATAACGAAAAGAAATCTGAGGTTATTACTTTCAAGATTCAAGATGATTTACAAGTACAACGTTTTCCTATATATAGTAGTTCCCAGCCATCGAAAATCAATAAGCGAAGCAAGAAACACCATGACTTCCATTTCAGTAGAAAATCTCCAGTAAAGATACCAAGCATCTTACGGATTTTTATATTGATGAAGACATCTTGGACTTATTAAGTGATAGGACATGAAGCCAGTTTATGTTGATGAAGACTGTCTTGAACACATTAAGTGATGGGGACGTAGAAAGAAGGTAAAATATGTTAACAAATAATCAGTTCGGCGAGCTCAATTAGGAGGATTTGGTGTAGATTGTGATGCTGTCTCCTTTGTATTTATATAGTGATAATAAGCATAGGGACATAGAGTCTTTATTCAAATCTAGGGTGTTTGGCCGTTCTTGTCATGGTGGGAAGGAAGAATAACCGTTGCTCTTTGTCAAAGATGTAAAAGTCAGTAGAGGTCGCTTTGAAACGTATTTTGGCGAATTTACATGCTCGGGTGATCCATTACAAATTTGATTTCGTTCTCTGGTTAACAAAGTAACTCCAATCGTCTGCCTGGAGTATAATGATGCATGGCCATGCGTATAAATGCATGATGATTTTTATTGGAGCTTCTTCGATTGGAATATTAGATATCGTGATTCAAGTCTTGAAACTAGAAGAGATAAAAATCTACGATTTTAAAAGGACCAAATATGATGCTGTCGGTTTTGTCATTTAAGGATCAGCAATGGGTCCGAATTTATGGTCCTATGGTCCTCATAAGATTTGTAGCTCTCTTTCTTAGCTTTCCTTATGGCCACTCTGAATCACCTTGAATCGATTTCTTGACAGAAAAGCTTATAGGCAAAATATCTAAAGCTAACGCCTTGAGAAGTCACGTCGTGCGCCCACTGAGAATTGGTAATTTGTCCATGTATGGCTGCATAAGGATTTTATGTATGCCTCGCGACTCAATCAAGTCGTGGGTCTTGGATAATCTTCTTTTGTTACATTGATGATGTTGACCGATTCGTGATTGCAATTCCTCTCTCTTCAAAGGAATTATTATCAATTCCGAACTCCTTCACAATCTTTTGAGATAATTAACTCAAGTA
This sequence comes from Orobanche coerulescens, assembly GCA_033398695.1. NCBI lineage: Eukaryota > Viridiplantae > Streptophyta > Magnoliopsida > Lamiales > Orobanchaceae > Orobanche > Orobanche coerulescens. The sequence continues at coordinate 20,604 of JAWKAU010000293.1, forward strand.
TTTGATCTCAGAAGATATGTATAGGCATGTTCACGGCCCATTAAAATCTTGAGACGATAGGTAGTGGGCCCCCGCGAGAATCACCAACACTATCATTATTAAGCCAAAATAATAATAATTACTTTCATGAAAGGTAATACCTGATATCATGACATGAGTGGATATACGAATGGGGCGCTTACGGCTTAACTCACATCGGGTTCCTCCTCCAGGACTGGAAACAGCTGATTTCTGGGGTTCATCATCAAAAATGGAAAACAGCAGAATTTATTACGGTGGAAACCATAGGATTTATTACGGATTCCTCTTCATCAAATTGGATTTCCTCATCAAATCTTTGGCAAGGCCCGTCATAATCTAACTGTAACACTCCAGTTTCAATATTGCTTTGGGCTCCTCCAATAATGTCTCATCAAAAATTAATCCACTAAGCTCGTTTCAGCTGCATGTTAAATAAAGTCACCACGACCCACTTTAACTCCGATCAGGGTATGGTTCGACTCAACCATCATCTTCTTTGTCATCAAAAAATGCCTGAGAATTCTTTTGTCTATATCAAAGTGCGTCAGGTGATAAAGAGTTCATATTCAAGATTAGCCGTTTGAGAAGCATAAAGGCGCGTTGGATCTTCTTGTTTCTTGTTCTAAAATAATTTGATCCGTTTTGGTCAATTTGACCAACGACAAACCAACGTAGCCCACATCAAAAGTGGCAAGATCTAGGTTAAATGAAGCTAGTGGAGACACGGGCCAACATCATCTTCTTCGCAGAACAGTTGCTCAGTTGAAAATTCTCGTCTGATCTACTTCATTGAAGCCCCAATGGTGGTAGTGGACACTTCGTCTTCGTGAAAAACTTTATTTGAAATTCTTCGATGAAAAAAATCTTTGAGTCAAAGGTTGCTATGCGGGCGTCCAAGAGGATTGAGTGGTGGGGAACAACCAGAAGTGGTGGTATGGTTTGAACAACCTTCGATTGAAATATTTTGTGAATTTTTGCCAATCTTTGATTTTTGGCTTACGTTGTTGTGACAGGGTTTACTGCTTGATTTTGCCACCCCAGACGAGCGCTGGCGCTTACTGGGCATGAGGCGCCTTGCCACCTGAACAAGCAGCGGTTGATCGGGCGCATTGCTGAGAGTCCGAGAGTGCTCCTGCAAAGCTGAAACGGCCATTCTATGCACGCATTTGATTACTATCTCCTGCGGAAATTCCGTTATCTTTGCGGAATTTGGCCAAGAAATCCAATATCGTTGGCATCGTCTCTGCAAATCTTTCTTGCATAAGTCAAGCCGATGGCCGTTTAGTGCGTCACTTGAGTGTCATCAAGAAATCAAGCTGGAGAAATCCATAACAAGAATCAAGAGATAGTTCTTGACAAGAAATCGAGACAGAAAATTTTCAAAAAATTCCGTGAAGAATGAACCAAGAAAATGATCAAAGAATCTGAGTCTCCACCGTTCAGGCATGTAGTTAAATGAGTTGGCTTACCTTTGTCAAAATTTCGTGATGATCCAACGGTCTAATCCATGGGAAATTTTGTTTTCTTCATTGCGCTAATCTGCCAATGTTATGCGAAAATTCTTCTAACCGTGAAGAACAACCCAAGAAGGTGACTAAATACTTCAACAAAAAAAAATCGGTGAATATAGTTGATCGCCCAAGGAGATGACCTTGGGCTCGATACCACTTATGATACGAATTACGTATGTAAGTGTACGTAATGCGTATGAAATACAACGGAAGATTATTATGTTTGGAAAAGTATCAAAGTATCAACCAAAAGTACAAGGTGGTGGCCAGAAATTTATACGGTTTTCGGTAGTGATGTAGGATAGTGTATGGGTTTGATGTGTTTTATCGAACTAGACCTATAACTCGATAAAGGTAATCTTTTCCCAAGACCTATTGAGAATTGATCAAGTTAAAATCTCGAGACGCGTCGAAACAATAACTAAAGTTTTGTTGAACTCGTTCAACGTATATTTCAAAGAAATACAAGGTTTATTAATTTTCCAGATTCAAGATGATTTACAAGTACAACGAGCCCTACTATATATAGTAGTTCCCAATCGTAAGAAAATACAACAAAACGAGAAAACGAAACTTCCTAGCAACTTCCATTTCGGCCGAAAATCTCCAAGTAGATACCAAGCATCTTGGATTTTTATGTTGATGAAGACATCTTGGACTTATTAAGTGATGGGGACATGAAGAAGACCATTTTTATGTTGATGAAGACATCTTGGACTTATTAAGTGATGGGGACATGAAGAAGACCAAATATCCTTCCTTTCATGCATCAATTCGGCCGAGCTCAATTAGGAGGATTTGGTGTAGATTATGATATCATCCTCCTTGTATTTATATAGGTGATAATGACATGAGGGACATGGAAGTCTTCTTCAAATCTTGGTGTTTTGGCCGTTTCTTATCATGGTGGGGAAGGAAAATAACTTCATTATCTTGTCAAGATATGAAGTCAAGTGAGTCCCTTTCAAGCATGTTTTGGCCGAATTTACATGCTCCCGGACCGATCCGTCGTTGAGTTTTACGTTACTCCTGTTCGATTAACAAAGTAACTCCAATCCGCGTATTCTTTTCTCCCAGGTATAATGATGCATGGCCATGCGTATCGTCGTGGACGTGGATTTTTATTGGAGCTTCTTCGATTGGAATATTAGATATCGTATCAAGTCTTGAAACTAGAAGAGACAAAAATCTTCATGATTTTGGACCAAATATGATGCTGTCGGTTTTGTCATTTCTAGGATCAATGGGTCGAATTTGGTCCTATGGTCCTCATAAGATTTGTAGCTCTCTTTCTTAGCTTTCCATGGCCACTTGAATCACCTGAATCGGATTTCGGACGAAAGTTATGGGCAAAATACTAAAAGCTGCTGCGAAGTCGTCGTGCGCGCAGAATTGGTAATTTGTCCATGTATTTTGCATGAGGATTTTATGTATGCACCGACTCAATCAAGCGTGGCCGGATAATCTTCTTTTTGTTATTTGATGATGTTGGACCGATTCGTATCATATTATGCGTATGATCGAATTACGATATATAAGTGTACGTAACAACATAGCGAGAAACATTTGCCATAAGGAACGAACCTTATGATACGAATTACGTAAGTAATGCGTATAAACACAACGGAAGATTAACAAGTTTACAATATGGATCAAAAATTACAAAGGTGATGGGCGAATTTAATGGGATTAGGCCGTGATATAGTTGATGTACGGAGTTTGGTGTGTTTTTATCGAACTAGACCTATAACTTCGATAAAAGGGTAATCTCTTCCCAAGAACTTTTGAGAATTGATCAAGTTAAAATCTCGAGACTCGTCGAAACAATAACTAAAGTTTGTCGAACTCGTTCAACGTATATTTCAAAGGAAATACAATGTTTATTATGATTCTCGATGATTTACAAATCTGGTGAACACTACTATATATAGTAGTTTCCAACCGTAAGAAAATACAACAAAAGCGAGAAAACGAACTTCCTAGCAACTTCCTATTTCGGCGAAATCTTCAAGTAGATACCAAGCAATCTTGGTGTTATTAGGTGAAAGAGACATGAGGCAAACTTTGGTCTTGATGGTGACATGAAGTAGAACAAAATATCCTCCCTTGCACTTGCTTCCAATCGGCCGAACTTTAGGGGATTTGGTGTTGATTTGATGAAGATATCTTGATGGTGACATGAAGAAGAAAGTCTTCACTCCATCTATAAGCTTCGGCCGTTTGTGTCATGGTGGGGAAGGAGGTGATCTTCATTTATTTTGTGAAAGATATGAAGACAAAGTGTCCCTTTCAAGCATGTTTTGGCGATCTTCATGCTTTTGGTCGATCCGTCGTCGAATTCTCGTTACTCCGATTCCGATTAACAACGTAACTCCAATCCGTTTAACATTTTCTCCTAAGTATAACGATGCATGGCCATGCGAATTTGCATCATCATGGATGTCGATTTTTATCGGAGTTTCTTCGACGGAATATTAGATATCGTATCATTCCCTCCGTCTTTGAAAGCAATTGACCTCAATTCCACAATGCCATCGTCAAGATAAGGTGAGAGATCACCTACGTTGAATGTCGCGTGTACTCCGTATTCGCCGGAAGTTCGACTTTGTATGCGTTATCGTTCACCTTTTCCACAATTTTGTACGGACCCTCGGCTCTCGGCATTAATTTGTTCTTCCGTTTGCTTAGGAATCTTTCTTTTCTCAAATGTATCAAACCAAGTCGCCAACATCAAATAATCTCGCCTTTTTATTTTTGTTCGACTTAGTTTGTATATTTCATTTACTTCTTTAATCCGTTCCGTATCTTTTCATGTAACTTCACCATTGATTTGAGTTTTGCTTGGCGTCTTTGTGAACCAACTCGTTGCTCGGTAAGGGAATCAAGTCCAATGGCAAGTGCGGATTTAATCAGTATACCACTTCAAAGGTGAATGGGCCGTGGCATAGCCGGGTGATCGGTTGTATCGCATTCCGCATGAGCAAGTTTAACGTCCCAATCCTTGTGTTTTATTTACCAACCCTCGCAATAATGCTCCCAAGGTTCGATTAGTCACCTCGATGGTCCGTCGGTTTTGCGGGTGATGTGAAATCTTGAATAGGAGTTTAGTACCAACTTTCCTCCATAAAGTATTCGAAGTAACTCGAAATTTGGAATCTCGATCCGACACGATAGTTTTGGAACTCCGTGTAAGCGAACTACTTCCGGAAGTACAAGTCCGCCACATTGCTTGCATCATCGGTTTTGTGGCACGCGATAAAGTGAGCCATTTTCGAAAAAGCGACGACAACCACCATGATCGAGTCTTTGCCTAGTTTATTAAGAGGTAAAGCCACAATAAAATCAATCGATACATCCTACCAAGGTCTTAAAGGTATCGGCAACTGCATTTATGTACTCTACTTTAGCGAAATTTTCATCATGTGAAAAGTTACGCATTTGCTCACGATTGTGCGACGTCACCATACATCTTGGCCAAAGAAATGTTCTTTTAGCACCTCTACGATTTTGGTCGAACCAAGTGGACCGGCTAGTCCTCCTCCGTGCGCCTCCCGAACCAACAATTCCCAGTGTATGCCTCGCACACACAATTTATTTCCCTTGAAAAGAAAGCCATCTGTAAAATAAATTCCTCGTATGGGGCCGTTTTACAACGGTTAAAAATTTCCCAGTCCAAATCGTCGTTGTAATGATCTTTCAAAGTCTCGAACCCCAACAAACGAACATCTAGCATTGTGATGGGCATATCGTCTCGATAGTGCATCCGCCACTACATTACTCTTCCGTCTTTGTACTTGGATGAAAAGTGAAAAGATTGTAAAATTCCACCCATTTTGCATGTCTCGGGCTTAGCTTACTCTGTCCGTTGATGTATTTCAACGACTCGTGATCCGAATGCGGCACGAAATGTTTCGAGTATGAGATAATGACTCCAATGATCGAAAGTGCTCTTACGATAGCATAGAACTCCTTGTCGTAAGTACAATAATTCACTTTCAGGGCGCCACTTAACTTCTCGAAAAATAGGCGATGGGACGGCCTCTTTGAATAAGCCTTTGCCCGATTCCAACTCCGCTAGCGTCGCATTCTACCTCAAGCGGTTGTGAAAAATCGGGTAACGTCAAAATCGGCGCTTCACATAATTTTCCTTTTAAATTTTCAAAAGCCTTTTGGTGCCTCGTTCCATGCAAAGGTTCCCTTTTCGGACACTCGTGATCGGATGGAGATAGTCTTTGAAGTCCGTATGAATCGTCGGTAAAGAAGCGAGGCCATGAAATGGCCGTACCTCGTGATTGTCTTTGGGGTCGGCCACGACTTGATTGCCGCGATCTTCTCTTGGTCGACCGAAACTCCGTCTTCGAAACAACATAGCCAGAAAGACAAGACTCTCGACTAGGAAAGTACACTTCTCCGTTTTGCATAAAGTTTTGTTCCCTTAGCGTCTCAAACACGTCGCAAATGTTCGAGATGTTCTTCTACGGACCATTGTAGATCAAAATGTCGTCTAAGTACACGACAACAAACTTTCCCAAGAAAGGTTTAAGAACCTCGTTCATCAACCTCATAAAGGTGCTCGGCGTTGGTGAGGCCGAATGGCATCACAACCCATTCGTAAAGTCCATTCTTCGTTTTAAACGCCGTTTTCCATTCGTCTCCCTCTCTGATACGAATTATCCGGGAGAGGTGGATACGTATCGGTCGGAGTGATTGTAGGAATATTGTAGCGGAAGGCTTTTATACGAGTTGATACAATTACGTCGTAATGCGTATGAAATAAAACGGAAGATTATTATGTTTGGAAAAGTATCAAAGTATCAACGAAAAATAAAAGGTGGTGACAGAACTTTAATGGATTTCGGCCGTGAGGTAGTATTGTATACGGATTTTGATGTGTTTTATCGAACTAGACCTATAACTCGATAAATGGTAATCTCTTCCAAAGACCTATTGAGAATTGATCAAGTTAAAATCTCGAGACGCGTCGAAACAATAACTAAAGTTTTGTTGAACTCGTTCAACGTATATTTCAAAGGAATACAATGTTTTATAAATTTCAAGATTCAAGGTTGTTAACAATACAAGGGTGAACTACTATATATAGTAGTATACAAAAGATAAGGAAATAACAAAGACAAGAAAAACGAAAATACAAGTCTCCATCAAGCATGTTTGGCCGAGATGTGTGGGAAGGGAAGGATTTTGGACAAGATAACAATCTTGGACTAGATGACATTGACATGTAGAAAAAGACTTGATGAAAGTCTTCATCAAGGGGTCATTTTCGGCCGATTTGTGGGGAGGTTGATATCTTGATTTGGATATGGTATCTTCAAGTGTCTTGGACTTTATTTGGTGAATTTGTCATGTAGAAAAAAGACTTGATGAAAGTCTTCATCAAGTAGGAAATTTTCGGCCTATTCAAAGGAGGTGGGGATGAGGAGATTCTTCAATATCTTGTGAAAGATATGAAGACAAGCAAGGGTCCCTTTCAAGCATGCTTTGGCCGATTTTTATTATGGTGGGGAAGAGAAAATATCTTTATGATCTTGGACCAAATATGATGCTGTCGGTTTTGTCATTTCTGGGATCCAATGAGTCCGAATTTGGTCCTATGGTCTTCATAAGATTTGTAGCTCTCTTTCTTAGCTTTCCATGGCCACTTGAATCACCTGAATCGGATTTCGGACGAGAAAGTTATGGGCAAAATACTAAAACTGCTACGAAGTCGTCGTGCGCGCGAGAATTGGTAATTTGTCCATGTATTTTGCATGAGGATTTTATGTATGCTGCGACTCAATCAAGCTTGGTTGGATAATCTTCTTTTTGTATTTGATGATGTTGACCTATTCGTATCATACCCTCTCTCTTTAAAGGGAATTGTCCTCAATTAGAACTCCCTTCGTCACCAAGATAATTGACTAAAGCCTCTAAGTATTTGATCTCGAAGATGTCATGATACGTACATGACCCAAAATCTTGAGACGATAGGTAGTGGGGCCCTCTCGAGAATCACCAACAAAATAACTATCATTATTAATAAAATAATAATTATTATTCTGCGAGGTATCTGATATCATGATATGAATCATCATATAACGACATACGAAATGGGAAGCACGACGGTAATAATAGGTCGCTCTTCAACGGATGCCACTTCAAGCCACAGGAAAAACGCTTCGTCGTCTACTTTCATATCAAAATCTTGGTAAGGCTCAAGATATAGATGTTTAGAATTATAACATCTTCTTGCTCAGTATCAAGAACCGAAAACACCTCATTGGAGTTTGGACAAAATCTTCAAAATAACTTACAGAGACATGGATCGCCGTCGGGCACAACATCAAAATGGGAAACACGAATCAATTATGGGTTCCTCTTCGTCAAGCAGTTCGGTATCAAATCTTGGTGGCCCTTCATAATCAGGACCAATTTCCATGACACTAACCGGCTCCTCATCATTAAAATAATTTGGTCCGTTTTGGTCAATTTGGCCAACATAACCAAGCGCCCATGCTCAAAGTAGCAAGATCCAGTTCATCAATTAGAGAAACACGGCTCAACTCATCTTCTTCGTTGTATTGCGCCGTTGAAACCTCTGTCTCGTCTACCTCATTGAAAATGGTGGTAGGAACATCGTCTTCATCGACAAAAGCTTTCTTTGGAAATTCTTTGATGGGGAAAAACCTTAGATCGAAGGTCGGTGGCGGGGTGGCGCGAACCTCCGCAATTTACGGTGTGGTGCCGTTGGTGGATCGTGGCGGAGAGAATTTGTGGGGATGAATTTCAGGTAAAGTGTTTTATGAATTTGTTCCAGTCTCTTAGTTTGGGTTTACCTTGGTGTAAGCAGTGGTTTTCAATTTACGCCACCAGTCGGCGCGACCACGAAGGCGTTCGTCGCCAACGAGACTCGGCGGTCTCGGAATTGAATTGTGGTTGAAAAACTCCTCACAAGCGTGGAGCCAATCAACACACCTTACGGATCGGAATGTCCCATGAACTCCGGTCTGTTTGTGTAATGCGTCGCGTAATATCGCCAAGAGATAAATATCGTTGAACTCCATTTTGTTGAAAGATCAAGAACCATAACTGAATTAACAAATTCAGGTGTTGTTTCAGATGACAAGAATCAAGAGATAGTTCTTGACAAGAAATCGGACAGAAAATTTTCCAAGAAATCCGTGAAGAATGAACCAAGAAGATGATCAAAGAATCTGATCTCCACCGTTCATTTGTAGTTCAAGAAGTTGGCTTACCTTTGTCAAAATTTCGTAATGATCCAACGGTCGAATCCACGGAAACTTTGTTTTCTTCCATTGCTCTAATCTCAACAAAAAAATAAAATCGTTGAACAAATCGCCCAAGGAGATGACCTTGGGCTCGATACCACTTATGATACGAATTATCCGGGAGGCGGATACGTATCGGTCGGAGTGATTGTAGGAATATTGTAGCGGAAGGCTTTTATACGAGTTGATACGAATTACGTACGTAATGCGTATGAAATACAACGGAAGATTATTATGTTTGGAAAAGTATCAAAGTATCAACGAAAAATAAAGGTGGTGACCGAACTTTAATGGATTTCGGCCGTGAGGTAGTAGTGTATACGGATTTGGATGTGTTTTATCGAACTAGACCTATAACTCGATAAAAGGTAATCTCTTCCCAAGACCTATTGAGAATTGATCAAGTTAAAATCTCGAGACGCGTCGAAACAATAACTAAAGTTTTGTTGAACTCGTTCAACGTATATTTCAAAGGAATACAATGTTTTATAAATTTCAAGATTCAAGGTTGTTAACAATACAAGGGTGAACTACTATATATAGTAGTATACAAAAGATAATGAAAATAACAAAGACAAGAAAAACGAAAATACAAGTCTCCATCAAGCATGTTTCGGCCGAGATGTGTGGGGAAGGGAAGGATTTTGGACAAGATAACAATCTTGGACTAGATGACATTGACATGTAGAAAAAGACTTGATGAAAGTCTTCATCAAGGGGTCATTTTCGGCCGATTTGTGGGGAGGTTGATATCTTGATTTGGATATGGTATCTTCAAGTGTCTTGGACTTTATTTGGTGAATTTGTCATGTAGAAAAAAGACTTGATGAAAGTCTTCATCAAGTAGGAAATTTTCGGCCTATTCAAAGGAGGTGGGGATGAGGAGATTCTTCAATATCTTGTGAAAGATATGAAGACAAGCAAGGAGTCCCTTTCAAGCATGCTTTGGCGATTTTTATTATGGTGGGGAAGAGAAAATATCTTCATGATCTTGGACCAAATATGATGCTGTCGGTTTTGTCATTTCTGGGATCCAATGAGTCCGAATTTAGTCCTATGGTCTCATAAGATTTGTAGCTCTCTTTCTTAGCTTTCCATAGCCACTTGAATCACCTGAATCGGATTTCGGACAAGAAAGTTATGGGCAAAATACTAAAACTGCTACGAAGTCGTCGTGCGCGCGAGAATTGGTAATTTGTCCATGTATTTTGCATGAGGATTTTATGTATGCCTGCGACTCAATCAAGCTTGGTCGGATAATCTTCTTTTTGTATTTGATGATGTTGACTGATTCGTATCACTCTCGCATGCGGATTTGATGGTATCCGCTCAGTAAATCAACTTTGGAAAATATAACCGAGCCATGTAACTCGTCCGGCATGTCGTCTAGTCTCGGGATGGGAAACCAATACTTGACGGTGATGTTATTCACGGCTCTCTTGTCAATACACATTCGCCATGTTCGTCTTTTTTTGGTACAAGTAGGCCCGGAACCGCACACGGACTTAAACTTTCTCGGACATATCCGTGATTCATGAGTTCGTCAATTTGACGTTGTAGTTCTTTGGTTTCTTGGGATTACAACGATACGCCGCTTTGTTCGGTAATGGAGCTCCGGTATAAGATCAATCGGTGTTCAATCCGCGGATAGGTGGTAATCCTAAAGCAAGTCTTCGAAATACGTCCAAAACTCGTGTAATAGTGCGTCTATCTCTTCCTCATATTGCGATTTGGTGGCAAGATTTCGTACCTCTTTGATCATCATCAAATAAACACGTTCGCCATCGTCGATGGCGTGTTCGACTTCTTTCTCGTTTGCAAACATCGTAAGTTTCGGTCCTTCGACTTTTTCGAACTCATCGTCCAGGATAGCTTGAGGTGACATAGGTTTAAGAACAATTTTTACCTTTGTCACGTAACTCATACTCATTACTCCTCCCTCGATGTAGTGCGTCCCGATCAAATAACCAAGGTCTTCCTAATAACACGTGACATCGTCCATCGGTAGTACATCGCATGTAATGTCATCACCATACGAACCCATGGTGAGTCCGACCTTCACTTGTCTTGATACCTTCACTTTGTTCCCATCATCGAGCCAATGGAGTGCATACGGCTTAGGATGGGCCGTGGTGATCAAACCGAGTTTTGAAACCATCTCGCTTGATGCCACGTTTGTGCAACTTCCACCGTCAATGATCAAGCTACACCATTTATCTCGACACGACACTTCGTGTGGAAGATTTAGTCCGTTGTTCTTCGTCACTGGGGGCGGCGTTCGTTTGTAAAATGCGAAGGACAAGGTTCGTGTCATAGTTCGGGGCATCGTATGCCTCGCATTCTTCTTCTTCGTCGGCTTCTAAGTTAAAAACGTCTCAACTCTTTCTTCTTCGGCTAATAATTCCTCTCGAGCGGCTATGGCTTCTACTTAGCGTTACAATCCTCCGATTTGGACAAGCACTTTGATAGTGTCCAAATCCTTGACATTGAAACAGGACTTTAGATAGGCTTGTTTCTTTTGGTGTGATAGGAGTTTTGGAAGGGTAGTAACGGTGGCTTGTGGTGACGAGTTTTGGAAGCGAGCTAGAACTCGCGCCAAAGTTGGTATTTCCGTATTTAGGTGGGAATTCGGGTTTAGAGAGTTTTGTTTTGTTTTGATTTTCCAACTTTATGCAAAGCCGCATAAAGTATCGAAGTCGGAATAGGGGTAGAGTTCCACGGAATTAGCAATATTTTTGTTCAAACCTCGTAGGAAACGGGACATGCGCAATTCTTGATCACGAATTACGTAAGTAATGCGTATAAACACAACGGAAGATGATCACGTTTACAATATGGATAAAAATTACAAAGGTGGTGGCGAAATTTGGTGATGATCGTAGTGATATAGAAAGATTTACGGAGTTTGGTGTGTTTTTATCGAACTAGACCTATAACTCGATAAAAGGGTAATCGTTTCCCAAGACCTTTTGAGAATTGATTAAAGTTAAAATCTCGAAACTCGTCGAAACAATAACTTAAGGTTTGTCGAACTCGTTCAACGTATATTTCAAAGGAAATACAAAGTTTATTATGATTCTCGATGGATTACAAGTATAACGATCACTACTATATATAGTAGTTTACGACCTTCTGAAAATACAACAAAGCAGCGAAACGGAAACTTCCTAACACATCACAATCGGCCGACATAATACAAAAACAACAAAAACGAAAATGGAAGTCTCCATGAACAAGCATGCTCGGCGAATTCCATGGTGGGACAAGAGATGAGATCTTCTTGTTTTGGCAAGATGTGAAGACTTATCATCATGCTTGGAGATCTTCAAGATTTGGCAAGATTGTGAGGACTTTTGATGATCTTCCTTTAGCATGCTTGGGCGATTTATTCAAGGGTGGGGAAGGGTTCTTTTAAACAATCTAAAGCTTTGATGACTTTGACAAACTTGGAAAGGGATGCTTGACAAATCTTCAAGTGTGGACCAATCGGCCGATCCTCCATGTTAGGGCGATTAGATGTTAATTCGTCGCCATATTTACGTAACTCCTTTCCCGATTAATAACGTAACTCCAAGCCTTTTAACATTTTCTCCTAAGTATAACGATGCATCATCATGAATGTCGATTTTTATCGGAGTTTCTTATTGGAATATTAGATATCGTATCATTCCCTCCGTCTTTGAAAGGAATTGACCTCAGTGCAATGCCATCGTCGTCAAGATAAGGTGATAGATCACCTCGTTGAATGTCGCGTGTACTCGTATTCGCCGGAAGTTCGACTTTGTAAGCGTTGTCGTTCACTTTTCCATAATCTTATGCGGACCTTGGCTCTCGGCATCAATTTGTTCTTAGTTTGCTCGGGAATCTTTCTTTTCTCAAATGTATCCAAACTAAGTCGCCAACATCAAATAATCTCGCTTTTTTATTTTTGTTCGACTTGTTTGTACATCTCATTCACTTCTTTAATCCGTTCCCGTATCTTTTCGTAACTTTATCATCGATTTGAGTTTTGCTTCGGCGTCCTTGTGAACCAATTCGTTGCTCGGCGGGGAATCAAGTCCAATGGCAAGTGTGGATTTAATCCGTATACCACTTCAAATGGTGAATGGTCCGTGGCATACCGGGTGATCGGTTGTATGCAAATTCAGCATGAGCAAGTTTAACGTCCCAATCTTTACGAGTTTTATTTACCAACCTCGTAATAATGCTCCCAAGGTTCGATTAGTTACCTCGGTGCATCCGTCGGTTTGCGGGTGATGTGAGGTCTTGAATAGGAGTTTAATACCGAGCTTTCCTCCATAAAGTATTCGAAGTAACTCGAAATTTGGAATCTCGATCCGACACGATAGTTTTGGCACTCCGTGTAAGCGAACTATTTCCCGGAAATACAAGTCCGCCACATTGCTTGCGTCATCGGTTTTGTGGCACGCGACAAAGTGAGCCATTTTCGGCGGTCGGCGACCACCATGATCGAGTCCTTGCCTCGTTGAGTACGAGGTAAAGCCACAATAAAATCCATGAAACATCCTCCCACGGCCGTAGCAGTATCGGCAGCGGCATGTATGTACTCGACTTGAGCGAACTCTTCATCATGTGACAAGTTACGCATTTGCTAACGATTGTCTTGGCGTCACCATACATCTTCGGCCAAAAGAAATGTTCTTTTAGCACCTCTGATCTTGGTCGAGCCAAGTGACCGGCTAGTCCTCCTCAGTGCGCCTCCCGAACCGGCAATTCCCGGTGTGTGTCTCGGCACACATAGTTTATTCCCCTTGAAGAAAGCCATCTTGTAAAATAAATTCCTCGTGCGGGGCCGTTTTACAACGGTTAAAAATTTCCCGAAATCGAATCGTCGTTGTAATGATCTTTCAAAGTCTCGAATCCCAACAAGCGAACATCTAACATCGACAGTAAGGCATACCGTCTCGATAGTGCATCTGCCACTACGTTACTCTTCCCGTCTTTGTACTTGGATGAAAAGTGAAAAGATTGTAAAAATTCCACCCATTTTGCATGTCTCGGGCTTAACTTACTTTGTCCGTTGATGTATTTCAACGACTCATGATCCGAATGCAGCACGAAATGTTTGACGCAGATAATGACTCCAGTGGTCGAGTGCTCTTACGATAGCATAGAACTCCTTGTCGTAAGTACAAAAATTCACTCGGGCGCCACTTAGCTTCTCCGAAAAATAGGCAATGGGACGGCCTCTCTGAATGAGCATGCCCCGATTCCAACTCCGGTTGCGTCGATTTCTACCTCATTCGTTTGTGAAAAATCGGGCTACGTCAAATTCGGCGCTTCACATAATTTTCCTTTTAAGTTTTCAAAAGCCTTTTGGTAGTCTCGTTCCAAGCAAAGGTTCCCTTTTGAGACACTCCGTGATAGAATTTGGAAATAGTCTTTGAAGTCCGTATGAATCGTCGGTAAAGAAGCGAGGCCATGAAATGGCCGTACCTCCGTGATTGTCTTTGGGGTCGGCCACGACTTGATTGCCGCGATCTTCTCTTGGTCGGCCGAAACTCCGTCTTTTGAAACAACATAGCCGAGAAAGACAAGACTCTCGACTAGGAAAGTACACTTCTCCGTTTTCCATAAAGCTTTTGTTTCCTTAGTGTCTCAAACACGTCGCAAATGTTCGAGATGTTCTTCTACGGTCCATTGTAGATCAAAATGTCGTCTAAGTACACGACAACAAACTTTCCCAAGAAGGGTTTTAGAACCTCGTTCATTAACCTCATAAAGGTGCTCGGGCGTTGGTGAGGCCGAATGGCATCACAACCCATTCGTAAAGTCCATTCTTCGTATTAAACGCCGTTTTCCATTCGTCTCCCTCTCGCATGCGGATTTGATGGTATCCGCTCCGTAAGTCAACTTTGGAAAATATAACAGAGCCATGTAACTCGTCCAGCATGTCGTCTAGTCTCGGGATGGGAAACCGATACTTGACGGTGATGTTATTCACGGCTCTCTTGTCAATGCACATCCGCCATGTTAGTCTTTTTTTGGTACGAGTAGAATGGAACCGCACACGGACTTAAACTTTCTCGGACATATCAGTGATTCATGAGTTCATCAATTTGGCGTTGTAGTTCTTTAGTTTCTTCGGGATTACAACGATACGCCGCTTTGTTCGGTAATGGAGCTCCGGTATAAGATCAATCGGTGTTCAATTCCGCGGTTAGTTGGTAATCCTTCCGGCTAGTCTTCGGGAAATAAGTCCGAAAACTCATGTAATAGTGCATCTATCTCCTCCTCATTTTGCGATTTAGTGGCAAGATTTGGACCTCCTTGATCATCATCAAGTAAACACGTTCGCCATCGTCAATGGCGTGTTCGACTTCTCTCGTTTGCAAACATTGTAAGCTTCGGTCCTTCGACTTTTTTGAACTCATCGTCAGGATAGCTTGAGGTGACATAGGTTTAAGGACAATTTTTTACCTTTGTCACGTAGCTCATACTCATTACTCCTCCTCGATGGAGTACATCCCGATCAAATAGCCAAGGTCGTCCTAATAACACGTGACATGCGTCCATCGGTAGTACATCGCATGTAATGTCATCGCCATACGAACCCATGGTGAGTCCGACCTTCACTTGTCTTGAAACCTTCACTTTGTTCCCATCATCGAGCCAATGGAGTGCATATGGCTTGGGATGGGCCGTGGTGATCAAGCCGAGTTTTGAGACCATCTCGCTCGATGCCACGTTCGTACAACTTCCACCGTCAATGATCAGGCTACACCATTTCTCTCAGGCACGACACTTCGTGTGAAAGATTTGGTCTCGTTGTTCTTCGTCACTCGGGATGCCTTCGTTTGTAACATGCGAAGGACAAGGTTCGTGTCATAGTTCGGGGCATCGTATGCCTCGCATTCTTCTTCTTCGTCGACTTCTAAGTTAAACACGTCTCCAACTCTTTCTTCTTGGCTAATAATTCCTCTCGGGCGGCTAGGGCCTCTCGTAACGTCACAATCCTCCGATTCGGACAAGCACTTTGATAGTGTCAAACCCTTGACATTTGAAGCAATGGACTTTAGATAGGCTCGTCTCTTTTGGTGTGGTAGGGGTTTTGGAATGGTAATGTGGTGGCTTGTGGTGACGAGTTTTGGAAACGAGCTAGAACTCGCGCCAAAGTTGGTATTTCCGTATTTAGGTGGGAATTCGGGTTTAGAGAGTTTGGTTTTGTTTTGATTCTCAACTTTATACAAAGTCCGCATAAAGTATCGAAGTCGAATAGGGGTAGAGTTCCACGGAATTAGAAATGTTTTTGTTCAAACCTCGTAGGAAGCGGGACATCCGCAATTCTTCGCTTTCTTCAAGTTCTCCCATCAAGGATAAGTTTTCAAACTCCTCGATGTACTCCTCGGCCAGAGCTTTCCTTGCGTGAGGTCGAAATTTTTCGGTCTGTGCTCGGCTTGTGTGTAGCGGGACATATCTTTTCGTAGTTTTCTTTTAGGGAATCCCACGAGCGTATCTTCTCTTTCCAGACGGCTTCTGCGTCTTCATTCGCTCAAACCAAAGGAAGCTCCTTTCCAAGTTTGAGGATCGCGTACTTGCAACGTACCTCGTCATTGAGTTCCTTGAACTCAAACATTCGTTCAATTTTCTTTCCCACTCCGGATAAACTTCGGGATCGGTGCCGCCTACGAACTCAGGAAGTTCGGGTCTTGTATTCATCCGCATGCCGTGGTGCATGCATGGTGTCATGTCCACGTCGTGCATGGATTACAGGCTCGGCAAGCCACGCGAGCGTCACGTAGTTGTGCTACTTCTTCATCGGTGAATGCCATTTTCTTGATGATGTCGAAGCGTGAGACAAGTGGCTCGATACCACTTATGATACAATTACGTAAGTAATGCGTATAAACACAACGGAAGATGATCACGTTTACAATATGGATAAAAATTACAAAGGTGGTGGCCGAAATTTGGTGATGATCGGCCGTGATATAGAAAGATTTACGGAGTTTGGTGTGTTTTTATCGAACTAGACCTATAACTCGATAAAAGGGTAATCGTTTCCCAAGACCTTTTGAGAATTGATTAAAGTTAAAATCTCGAAACTCGTCGAAACAATAACTTAAGGTTTGTCGAACTCGTTCAACGTATATTTCAAAGGAAATACAAAGTTTATTATGATTCTCGATGGATTACAAGTATAACGATCACTACTATATATAGTAGTTTACGACCTTACGAAAATACAACAAAGCAGCGGAAACTTCCTAACACATCACAATCGGCCGACATAATACAAAAACAACAAAACGAAAATGGAAGTCTCCATGAACAAGCATGCTCGGCGAATTCCATGGTGGGACAAGAGATGAGATCTTCTTGTTTTGGCAAGATGTGAAGACTTATCATCATGCTTGGAGATCTTCAAGATTTGGCAAGATTGTGAGGACTTTTGATGATCTTCCTTTAGCATGCTTGGGCGATTTATTCAAGGGTGGGGAAGGGTTCTTTTAAACAATCTAAAGCTTTGATGACTTTGACAAACTTGGAAAGGGATGCTTGACAAATCTTCAAGTGTGGACCAATCGGCCGATCCTCCATGTTAAGGGCGATTCCGATGTTAATTCCGTCGCCATATTTACGTAACTCCTTTCCGATTAATAACGTAACTCCAAGCCTTTTAACATTTTCTCCTAAGTATAACGATGCATCATCATGAATGTCGATTTTTATCGGAGTTTCTTATTTGGAATATTAGATATCGTATCATTCGCTTTCTTCAAGTTCTCCCATCAAGGATAAGTTTTCAAACTCCTCGATGTACTCCTCGACACTTAGCTTTCCTTGCGTGAGGTCGAAATTTTTAATCTGAGACTTAGCTTGTGTGTCGCGGGACATATCTTTTCGTAGTTTCCTTTTTAGGGAATCCCACGAACGTATCTTCTCTTTTAAACACGACTTCTTTGCGTCTTCATTCGCTCAAACCAAAGGAAGCTCCTTTCCAAGTTTGAGAATCGCGTACTTGCAACGTACCTCGTCATTGAGCTCCTTGAACTCAAACATTCGTTCAATTTTCTTTCCCACTCCAAATAAACCTCGGGATCGGTGCCGCCTACGAACTCGGAAGTTCGCGGTCTTGTATTCATCCGCATGTCGTGGTGCATGCATGGTGTCATGTCCTCGTCGTGCATGGATTACGGGCTCCGGCAAGCCACGAAGAACGTCACGTAGTTGTGCTACTTCTTCATCGGTGAATGCCATCTTCTTGATGATGTCGAGAAGCGTGAGACAAATGTCTCGATACCACTTATGATACAATTACGTAAGTAATGCGTATAAACACAACGGAAGATTAACAAGTTTACAATATGGATCAAAAATTACAAAGGTGATGGACGAATTTAATGGGATTCGGCCGTGATATAGTATGATGTACGGAGTTTGGTGTGTTTTTATCGAACTAGACCTATAACTCGATAAAAGGGTAATCTCTTCCCAAGACCTTTTGAGAATTGATCAAGTTAAAATCTCGAGACTCGTCGAAACAATAACTAAAGTTTGTCGAACTCGTTCAACGTATATTTCAAAGGAAATACAATGTTTATTATGATTCTCGATGATTTACAAATACAACGAACACTACTATATATAGTAGTTTCCAACCGTAAGAAAATACAACAAAGCGAGAAAAGCGAACTTCCTAGCAACTTCCTATTTGGCCGAAATCTTCAAGTAGATACCAAGCAATCTTGGTGTTATTAGGTGAAAGAGACATGAGGCAAACTTTGGTCTTGATGGTGACATGAAGTAGAACAAAATATCCTCCCTTGCACTTGCTTCCAATCGGCCGAACTTTAGGAGGATTTGGTGTTGATTTGATGAAGATATCTTGATGGTGACATGAAGAAGAAAGTCTTCACTCCATCTATAAGCTTCGGCCGTTTGTGATACGAATTACGTAAGTAATACGTATAAAACACAACGGAAGATTAATACGTTTACAATATGGATCGAAATTACGAAGGTGATGGACGAATTTATGTGGGATTCGGCCGTGATATAGTATGATATACGGAGTTTGGTGTGTTTTTATCGAACTAGACCTATAACTCGATAAAAAGGGTAATCTCTTCCCAAGACCTTTTGAGAATTGATCAAGTTAAAATCTCGAGACGCGTCGAAACAATAACTAAAGTTTGTCGAACTCGTTCAACGTATATTTCAAAGGAAATACAAAGTTTATTTTTCATTCAAGATACTCCCAAACATCAAATGAACCACCATATAAATAGTAGGTAAGGATACAAAAACAACAAGAAAAAAACGAAAATGGAAGTCTCCCTCCCTTTAGCATGCTCGGAATTCTTCAAGGTGGGGCAAAGGAGATCTTCTTTGATTTAGCAAGATTATGAAGACTTTTGATGATTTCTTTTGATCATGTTTGGGCCGATTATTCAAGGGTGGGGAAGGTTACTATTGAATAAGCTAAAGCTTTGGTGACTTTGACAAAGAAAAGGATGCTTGACAAATCTTCAAGGGTGTGGACCAATCGGCCGATCCTCCATGTTCCGGCCGATTCGACGTTAATTCCGTCGCCATATTTACGTAACTCGGTTCGATTAGTAACGTAACTCCAATCAGTGTGTTCTTTTCTCCCAAATATAATGGTGCATGACCATGCGCATTTGTATCGTCGTGGATGTCGATTTTTATTGGAGCTTCTTATTTGGAATATTCGATATCGTATCATTCCCTCCTTCTTTGAAAGGAATTGACCTCAATTCCGTAATGCCATCGTCGTCAAGGTAAGGCGAGAGATCACCTACGTTGAAAGTCGCGTGTACTCCGTATTCGCGGAAGTTCGACTTTATGCGCGTTGTCGTTCACTTTTTCCACAATTTTGTACGGACCCTCGGCTCTCGGCATCAATTTGTTCTTTCGTTTGCTTAGGAATCTTTCTTTTCTCAAGTGTATCCAAACCAAGTCGCCCACATCAAATAATCTCGCTTTTTATTTTTGTTCGACTTAGTTTGTAAATTTCATTCACTTCTTTAATCCGTTCCGTATCTTTTCGTGTAACTTCATCATTGATTTAAGTTTTGCTTCGGCGTCTTTGTGAACCAATTCGTTGCTCGCAAGGGAATCAAGTCTAATGGCAAATGCGGATTTAATCCGTATACCACTTCGAAAGGTGAATGGGCCGTGGCATAGCAAGGCGATCGGTTGTATGCGAACTCCGCATGAGCAAGTTTAACGTCCCAATCCTTCGTGTTTTGTTTACTAACCCTCGCAATAATGCTCCCAAGGTTCGATTAGTTACCTCGATGCAATCGTCGGTTTGCGGGTGATGTGAAGTCTTGAATAGGAGTTTCGTACCTACTTTCCTCCATAAAGTATTCGAGTAACTCGAAATTTGGAATCTCGATCCGACACGATAGTTTTGGAACTCCGTGTAAGCGAACTACTTCCGGAAGTACAAGTCGCCACATTGCTTGCATCATCGGTTTTGTGGCACGCGATAAAGTGAGCCATTTTCGAAAAGCGATTCGGCGACCACCATGATCGAGTCTTTGCCTCGTTGAGTGCGAGGTAAGGCCACAATAAAATCCATCGAGACATCCTCCACGGTCGTAGCGGTATCGGCAGCGGCATGTATGTACTCGACTTGAGCGAACTCTTCATCATGTGACAAGTTACGCATTTGCTTACGATTGTGCTTACGTCACCATACATCTTGACCAAAAGAAATGTTCTTTTAGCACCTCTGATTTTGGTCGAACCAAGTGACTGGCTAGTCCTCCTCCGTGCGCCTCCCGAACCAACAATTCCCGATTTGTATGCCTCGGCACATATAATTTATTTCCCTTGAAAAGAAAGCCATCCTGTAAAATAAATTCCTCGTACGGGGCCGTTTTACAACGGTTAAAAATTTCCCCGATGTCCAAATCGTCTTTGTAATGATCTTTCAAAGTCTCGAACCCCAACAAACGAACATCTAGCATCGACGATGGGCATACCGTCTCGATAGTGCATCCGCCACTACATTACTCTTCCGTCCTTGTACTTGGATGAAAAGTGAAAAGATTGTAAAAATTCCACCCATTTTGCATGTCTCGGGCTTAACTTACTTTGTCCGTTGATGTATTTCAACGACTCATGATCGAATGCGATCTGAAATGTTTGAGCGTAGATAATGACTCCAATGGTCGAGTGCTCTTACGATAGCATAGAACTCCTTGTCGTACGTACAATAATTCACTCGGGCGCCACTTAACTTCTCAGAAAAATGGCGATGGGACGGCCTCTTTGAATAAGCAACGCCCCGATTCCAACTCCGCTAGCGTCGCATTCTACCTCAAGCGGTTGTGAAAAATCGGGTAACGTCAAAATCGGTGCTTCACATAATTTTCCCTTTAAATTTTCAAAAGCCTTTTGGGCGTCTCGTTCCAAGCAAAGGTTCCCTTTTCGGACACTCGTGATCGGATGGAGATAGTCTTTGAAGTCCGTATGAATCGTCGGTAAAAAGAAGCGAGGCCATGAAATGGCCGTACCTCCGTGATTGTCTTTGGGGTCGGCCACGACTTGATTGCCGCGATCTTCTCTTGAGTCGACAGAAACTCCGTCTTTCGAAACAACATAGAGAAAGACAAGACTCTCGACTAGAAAAGTACACTTCTCGTTTTCCATAAAGTTTTTGTTCCCTTAGCGTCTCAAACACGTACGCAAATGTTCGAGATGTTCTTCTACGGACCCATTGTAGATCAGATCAAATGTCGTCTAAGTACACGACAACAAACTTTCCCAAGAAAGGTTTAAGAACCTCGTTCATCAACCTCATAAAGGTGCTCGGGCGTTGGTGAGGCCGAATGGCATCACAACCCATTCGTAAAGTCCATTCTTTGTTTGAAACGCCGTTTTCCATTCGTCTCCCTCTCGCATGCGGATTTGATGGTATCCGCTCCGTAAATCAACTTTGGAAAATATAACGAGCCATGTAACTCGTCCGGCATGTCGTCTAGTCTCGGGATGGGAAACCGATACTTGACGGTGATGTTATTCACGGCTCTCTTGTCAATACACATTCGCCATGTTCCGCCTTTTTTGGCACAAGTAGAACTGGAACCGCACACGGACTTAAACTTTCTCGGACATACCCGTGATTCATGAGTTCATCAATTTGTCGTTGTAGTTCTTTGGTCTCTTCGGGATTACAACGATCGCCGCTTTGTTCGGTAATGGAGCTCCGGTATAAGATCAATCGGTGTTCAATCCGCGGATAGGTGGTAATCCTACCAAGTCTTCGGGAAATACGTCCGAAAACTCGTGCAATAGTGCGTCTATCTCTTCCTCATGTTGCGATTTGGTGGCAAGATTTGGACCTCCTTGATCATCATCAAATAAACACGTTCGCCATCGTCAATGGCGTGTTCGACTTCTTTCTCGTTTGCAAACATCGTAAGCTTCGGTCCTTCGACTTTTTCGAACTCATCGTCGGATAGCTTGAGGTGACATAGGTTTAAGAACAATTTTTTACCTTTGTCACGTAACTCATACTCATTACTCCTCCCTCGATGTAGTACGTCCCGATCAAATAACCAAGGTCTTCCTAATAACACGTGACATGCGTCCATCGGTAGTACATCGCCATACGAACCCATGGTGAGTCCGACCTTCGCTTGTCTTGATACCTTCACTTTGTTTCCATCATCGAGCCAATGGAGTGCATACGGCTTAGGATGGGCCGTGGTGATCAAACCGAGTTTTGAAACCATCTCGCTTGATGCCACGTTTGTACAACTTCCACCGTCAATGATCAAGCTACACCATTTATCTCCGACACGACACTTCGTGTGGAAGATTTGGTCCCGTTGTTCTTCGTCACTTGGGGCGGCCTTCGTTTGTAACATGCGAAGGACAAGGTTCGTGTCATAGTTCGGGGCATCGTATGCCTCGCATTCTTCTTCTTCTTCGTCAACTTCTAAGTTAAAAACGTCTCCAACTCTTTCTTCTTGGCTAATAATTCCTCTCGTGCGGCTATGGCTTCTATAGCGTTACAATCCTCCGATTTGGACAAGCACTTTGATAGTGTCCAAATCCTTGACATTGAAACACCGGACTTTAGATAGGCTTGTTTCTTTTGGTGTGATAGGAGTTTTGGAAGGGTAATGTGGTGGCTTGTGGTGAGGTTTTGGAAAGCGAGCTAGAACTCGCGCCAAAGTTGGTATTTCCGTATTTAGGTGGGAATTCGGGTTTAGAGAGTTTTGTTTTGTTTTGATTTTCCAACTTTATGCAAAGCCCGCATAAAGTATCGAAGTCGGAATAGGGGTAGAGTTCCACGGAATTAGCAATATTTTTGTTCAAACCTCGTAGGAAGCGGGACATGCGCAATTCTTCGCTTTCTTCAAGTTCTCCCATCAAGGATAAGTTTTCAAACTCCTCGATGTACTCCTCGACACTTAGCTTTCCTTGCGTGAGGTCGAAATTTTTGGTCTGAGACTTAGCTTGTGTGTAGCCGGGACATATCTTTTCGTAGTTTCCTTTTTAGGGAATCCCACGACGTATCTTCTCTTTTAAACACGACTTCTTTGTGTCTTCATTCGCTCAAACCAAAGGGAAGCTCCTTTCCAAGTTTGAGAATCGCGTGCTTGCAACGTACCTCGTCATTGAGCTCCTTGAACTCAAACATTCGTTCAATTTTTCTTTCCCACTCCAAATAAACCTCGGGATCGGTGCCGCCTACGAACTCGGAAGTTATTTGGTTTTGTACTCATCCGCATGTCGTGGTGCATGCATGGTGTCATGTCCTTGTCGTGCATGGATTACGGGCTCGGTAAGCCGCGAAGAACGTCACGTAGTTGTGCTACTTCTTCATCGGTGAATGCCATCTTCTTGAGTAACGTCGAGGCGTGAGACAAATGTCTCGATACCACTTATGATACGAATTACGTAAGTAATACGTATAAAACACAACGGAAGATTAACACGTTTACAATATGGATCGAAATTACGAAGGTGGTGGGCCAATTTATGTGGGATTCGGCCGTGATATAGTATGATATACGGAGTTTGGTGTGTTTTTATCGAACTAGACCTATAACTCGATAAAAGGGTAATCTCTTCCCAAGACCTTTTTAGAATTGATCAAGTTAAAATCTCGAGACGCGTCGAAACAATAACTAAAGTTTGTCGAACTCGTTCAACGTATATTTCAAAGGAAATACAAAGTTTATTTTTCATTCAAGATACTCCCAAACATCAAATGAACCACCATATAAATAGTAGGTAAGGATACAAAACAACAAGAAAAAACGAAAATGGAAGTCTCCCTCCCTTTAGCATGCTCGGCCGAATTCTTCAAGGTGGGGCAAAGAGGAGATCTTCTTTGATTTGGCAAGATTATGAAGACTTTTGATGATTTCTTTTGATCATGTTTGGGCCGATTATTCAAGGGTGGGGAAGGTTACTATTGAATAAGCTAAAGCTTTGGTGACTTTGACAAAGAAAAAGGATGCTTGACAAATCTTCAAGGGTGTGGACCAATCGGCGATCCTCCATGTTAGGGCCGATTAAGCGTTATTCCGTCGCCATATTTACGTAACTCCGGTTCCGATTAGTAACGTAACTCCAATCCGTGTGTTCTTTTCTCCCAAATATAATGGTGCATGACCATGCGCATTTGTATCGTCGTGGATGTCGATTTTTATTGGAGCTTCTTCGACTGGAATATTCGATATCGTATCAGTTTGTGTCATGGTGGGGAAGGAGGTGATCTTCATTTATTTTGTGAAAGATATGAAGACAAAGTGTCCCTTTCAAGCATGGTTTGGCCGATCTTCATGCTTTTCGGGTCGATCCGTCGTCGAATTCTACGTTACTCCGATTCCGATTAACAACGTAACTCCAATCCGTTTAACATTTTCTCCTAAGTATAACGATGCATGGCCATGCGAATTTGCATCATCATGGATGTCGATTTTTATCGGAGTTTCTTCGACTGGAATATTAGATATCATATCATTCCCTCCGTCTTTGAAAGGAATTGACCTCAATTCCGCAATGCCATCGTCGTCAAGATAAGGTGAGAGATCACCTATGTTGAATGTCGCGTGTACTCCGTATTCGCCCGGAAGTTCGACTTTGTATGCGTTGTCGTTCACCTTTTCCACAATTTTGTACGGACCCTCGGCTCTCGGCATCAATTTGTTCTTCCGTTTGCTTGGGAATCTTTCTTTTCTCAAATGTATCCAAACCAAGTCGCCAACATCAAATAATCTCGCCTTTTTATTTTTGTTCGACTTCCGTTTGTATATTTCATTTACTTCTTTAATACGTTCCCGTATCTTTTCATGTAACTTGACCATTGATTTGAGTTTTGCTTCGGCGTCTTTGTGAACCAACTCGTTGCTCGGTAAGGGAATCAAGTCCAATGGCAAGTGCGGATTTAATCCGTATACCACTTCAAAAGGTGAATGGGCCGTGGCATAACCGGGTGATCGGTTGTATGCGAATTCCGCATGAGCAAGTTTAACGTCCCAATCCTTCTGTGTTTTATTTACCAACCCTCGCAATAATGCTCCCAAGGTTCGATTAGTCACCTCGGTGCATCCGTCGGTTTTGCGGGTGATGTGAAGTAATCTTGAATAGGAGTTTAGTACCAACTTTCCTCCATAAAGTATTCGAGTAACTCGAAATTTGGAATCTCGATCCGACACGATAGTTTTGGAACTCCGTGTAAAGCGAACTACTTCCTAAGTACAAGTCCGCCACATTGCTTGCATCATCGGTTTTGTGGCACGCGATAAAGTGAGCCATTTTCGAAAACGATCGACAACCACCATGATCGAGTCTTTGCCTCGTTGAGTACGAGGTAAAGCCACAATAAAATCCATCGAGACATCCTCCCACGGTCGTAGCAGTATCGGCAACGGCATGTATGTACTCGACTTGAGCGAACTTTTCATCATGTGACAAGTTACGCATTTGCTCACGATTGTCTTGCGTCACCATACATCTTCGGCCAAAAGAAATGTTCTTTTAGCACCTCTACGCTTTGGTCGAACCGAAGTGACCGGCTAGTCCTCCTCCGTCGCCTCCCGAACCAACAATTCCCGAATTGTATGCCTCGGCACACACAATTTATTTCCCTTGAAAAGAAAGCCATCCTGTAAAATAAATTCCTCGTATGGGGCCGTTTTACAACGGTTAAAAATTTCCCCGAAGTCCAAATCGTCGTTGTAATGATCTTTCAAAGTCTCGAACCCCAACAAACGAACATCTAGCATTGATAAGGCATATCGTCTCGATAGTGCATCCGCCACTACATTACTCTTCCCGTCTTTGTACTTGGATGAAAAGTGAAAAGATTGTAAAAATTCCACCCATTTTGCATGTCTCGGGCTTAGCTTACTCTGTCCGTTGATGTATTTCAACGACTCGTGATCCGAATGCAGGTCGAAATTTTTCGAACGCATATAATGACTCATATGATCGAGTGCTCTTACGATAGCTTAGAACTCATTGTCGTAAGTACAATAATTCACTGGCGCCACTTAACTTCTCCGAAAAATAGGCGATGGGACGGCCTCTTTGAATAAGCACGCCCGATTCCAACTCCGCTAGCGTCGCATTCTACCTCAAGCGGTTGTGAAAATCGGGTAACGTCAAAATCGGCGCTTCACATAATTTTCCTTTTAAATTTTCAAAAGCCTTTTGGGTGCCTCGTTCCATGCAAAGGTTCCCTTTTCGGACACTCGTGATCGGATGGAGATAGTCTTTGAAGTCCCGTATGAATCGTCGGTAAAGAAGCGAGGCCATGAAATGGCCGTACCTCGTGATTGTCTTTGGGGTCGGCCACGACTTGATTGCCGCGATCTTCTCTTGGTCGACCGAAACTCCGTCTTTCGAAACAACATAGCCGAGAAAGACAAGACTCTCGACTAGGAAAGTACACTTCTCCCGTTTTCCATAAAGTTTTTGTTCCCTTAGCGTCTCAAACACGTACCGCAAATGTTCGAGATGTTCTTCTACGGACCGACTGTAGATCAAAATGTCGTCTAAGTACACGACAACAAACTTTCCCAAGAAAGGTTTAAGAACCTCATTCATCAACCTCATAAAAGTGCTCGGGGCGTTGGTGAGTGATACGAATTACGTAAGTAATGCGTATAACACAACGGAAGATTAACAAGTTTACAATATGGATCAAAAATTACAAAGGTGATGGACGAATTTTAATGGGAATTCGGCCGTGATATAGTAGGATGTACGGAGTTTGGTGTGTTTTATCGAACTAGACCTATAACTCGATAAAAGGGTAATCTCTTCCCAAGACCTTTTGAGAATTGATCGAAGTTAAAATCTCGAAACTCGTCGAAACAATAACTAAAGTTTGTCGAACTCGTTCAACGTATATTTCAAAGGAAATACAATGTTTATTATGATTCTCGATGATTTACAAATACAACGAACACTACTATATATAGTAGTTTCCAACCGTAAGAAAATACAACAAAACGAGAAATCGAACTTGGTAGCATGTTCCTATTTCGGCGAAATCTTCAAGTAGATACCAAGCAATCTTGGTGTTATTAGGTGAAAGAGACATGAGGCAAACTTTGGTCTTGATGGTGACATGAAGTAGAACAAAATATCCTCCCTTGCACTTGCTTCCAATCGGCCGAACTTTAGGAGGATTTGGTGTTGATTTGATGAAGATATCTTGATGGTGACATGAAGAAGAAAGTCTTCACTCCATCTATAAGCTTCGGCCGTTTGTGTCATGGTGGGGAAGGAGGTGATCTTCATTTATTTTGTGAAAGATATGAAGACAAAGTGTCCCTTTCAAGCATGTTTTGGCGATCTTCATGCTTTTCGTCGATCCGTCGTCGAATTCTCGTTACTCCGATTACGATTAACAACGTAACTCCAATCCGTTTAACATTTTCTCCTAAGTATAACGATGCATGGCCATGCGAATTTGCATCATCATGGATGTCGATTTTTATCGGAGTTTCTTCGACTGGAATATTAGATATCGTATCATTCCCTCCGTCTTTGAAAGGAATTGACCTCAATTCCGCAATGCCATCGTCGTCAAGATAAGGTGAGAGATCACCTACGTTGAATGTCGCGTGTACTCCGTATTCGCCCGGAAGTTCGACTTTGTATGCGTTGTTGTTCACCTTTTCCACAATTTTGTACGGACCCTCGGCTCTCGGCATCAATTTGTTCTTCCGTTTGCTTGGGAATCTTTCTTTTCTCAAATGTATCCAAACCAAGTCGCCAACATCAAATAATCTCGCCTTTTTATTTTTGTTCGACTTCCGTTTGTATATTTCATTTACTTCTTTAATCCGTTCCCGTATCTTTTCATGTAACTTCACCATTGATTTGAGTTTTGCTTTGGCGTCTTTGTGAACCAACTCGTTGCTCGGTAAGGGAATCAAGTCCAATGGCAAGTGCGGATTTAATCCGTATACCACTTCAAAAGGTGAATGGGCCGTGGCATAACCGGGTGATCGGTTGTATGCGAATTCCGCATGAGCAAGTTTAACGTCCCAATCCTTCTGTGTTTTATTTACCAACCTCGCAATAATGCTCCCAAGGTTCGATTAGTCACCTCGATGCATCAGTCGGTTTGCGGGTGATGTGAAGTCTTGAATAGGAGTTTAGTACCAACTTTCCTCCATAAAGTATTCGTAGTAACTCGAAATTTGGAATCTCGATCCGACACGATAGTTTTGGAACTCCGTGTAAACGAACTACTTCCTAAGTACAAGTCCGCCACATTGCTTGCATCATCGGTTTTGTGGCACGCGATAAAGTGAGCCATTTTCAAAACGGTCGACAACCACCATGATCGAGTCTTTGCCTCGTTGAGTACGAGGTAAAGCCGCAATAAAATCCATCGAGACATCCTCCCACGGTCGTAGCGGTATCGGCAACGGCATGTATGTACTCGACTTGAGCGAACTTTTCATCATGTGACAAGTTACGCATTTGCTCACGATTGTCTTGACGTCACCATACATCTTCGGCCAAAAGAAATGTTCTTTTAGCACCTCTGATTTTGGTCAAACCAAGTGGCCGGCTAGTCCTCCTCCAGGCGCCTCCCGAACCAACAATTCCGAATTGTATGCCTCGCACACACAATTTATTTCCCTTGAAAAGAAAGCCATCTGTAAAATAAATTCCTCGTATGGGGCCGCTTTTACAACGGTTAAAAATTTCCCGAAGTCAAATCATCGTTGTAATGATCTTTCAAAGTCTCGAACCCCAACAAACGAACATCTAGCATTGTGATAAGGCATATCGTCTCGATAGTGCATCCGCCACTACATTACTCTTCCGTCTTTGTACTTGGATGAAAAGTGAAAAGATTGTAAAAATTCCACCCATTTTGCATGTCTCGGGCTTAGCTTACTCTGTCCGTTGATGTATTTCAACGACTCGTGATCCGAATGCGGCACGAAATGTTTCGACGCAGATAATGACTCAATGATCGAGTGCTCTTACGATAGCATAGAACTCCTTGTCGTAAGTACAATAATTCACTCGGCGCCACTTAACTTCTCCGAAAAATAGGCGATGGGACGGCCTCTTTGAATAAGCACCGCCCGATTCCAACTCCGCTAGCGTCGCATTCTACCTCAAACGGTTGTGAAAAATCGGGTAACGTCAAAATCGGCGCTTCACATAATTTTCCTTTTAAATTTTCAAAAGCCTTTTGGGCCGCCTCGTTCCATGCAAAGGTTCCCTTTTCGGACACTCCGTGATCGGATGGAGATAGTCTTTGAAGTCCGTATGAATCGTCGGTAAAAGAAGCGAGGCCATGAAATGACCGTACCTCCGTGATTGTCTTTGGGGTCGGCCACGACTTGATTGCCGCGATCTTCTCTTGGTCGATCGAAACTCCGTCTTCGAAACAACATAGCCGAAAGACAAGACTCTCGACTAGGAAAGTACACTTCTCCGTTTTCCATAAAGTTTTTGTTCCCTTAGCGTCTCAAACACGTACTGCAAATGTTCGAGATGTTCTTCTACGGACCATTGTAGATCAAAATGTCGTCTAAGTACACGACAACAAACTTTCCCAAGAAAGGTTTAAGAACCTCGTTCATCAACCTCATACAGTGCTCGGGCGTTGGTGAGGCCGAATGGCATCACAACCCATTCGTAAAGTCCATTCTTCGTTTTAAACGCCGTTTTCCATTCGTCTCCCTCTCGCATGCGGATTTGATGGTATCCGCTCCGTAAATCAACTTTGGAAAATATAACCGAGCCATGTAACTCGTCCAGCATGTCGTCTAGTCTCGGGATGGGAAACCGATACTTGACGGTGATGTTATTCACGGCTCTACTGTCAATACACATTCGCCATGTTCCGTCTTTTTTTGGTACAAGTAGAACTGGAACCGCACACGGACTTAAACTTTCTCGGACATATCCGTGATTCATGAGTTCGTCAATTTGACGTTGTAGTTCTTTGGTTTCTTCGGGATTACAACGATACGCCGCTTTGTTCGGTAATGGAGCTCCCGGTATAAGATCAATCTGGTGTTCAATCCCGCGGATAGGTGGTAATCCTACCGCAAGTCTTCGGAAATACGTCCGAAAACTCGTGTAATAGTGCGTCTATCTCTTCCTCATGTTGCGATTTGGTGGCAAGATTTCGTACCTCTTTGATCATCATCAAATAAACACGTTCGCCATCGTCAATGGCGTGTTCGACTTCTTTCTCGTTTGCAAACATCGTAAGTTTCGGTCCTTCGACTTTTTCGAACTCATCGTCCGGATAGCTTGAGGTGACATAGGTTTAAGAACAATTTTTTACCTTTGTCACGTAACTCATACTCATTACTCCTCCTCGATGTAGTACGTCCCGATCAAATAACCAAGGTCTTCCTAATAACACGTGACATGCGTCCATCGGTAGTACATCGCATGTAATGTCATCGCCATACGAACCCATGGTGAGTCCGACCTTCACTTGTCTTGATACCTTCACTTTGTTCCCATCATCGAGCCAATGGAGTGCATACGGCTTAGGATGGGCCGTGGTGATCAAACCGAGTTTTGAAACCATCTCGCTTGATGCCACGTTTGTGCAACTTCCACCGTCAATGATCAAGCTACACCATTTATCTCGACACGACACTTCGTGTGGAAGATTTGGTCCGTTGTTCTTCGTCACTTGGGCGGCCTTCATTTGTAACATGCGAAGGACAAGGTTCGTGTCATAGTTCGGGGCATCGTATGCCTCGCATTCTTCTTCTTCGTCGCCTTCTAAGTTAAAAACATCTCCAACTCTTTCTTCTTCGGCTAATAATTCCTCTCGGCGGCTATGGCTTCTCGCAACGTTACAATCCTCCGATTTGGACAAGCACTTTGATAGTGTCCAAATCCTTGACATTTGAAACACCGGACTTTAGATAGGCTTGTTTCTTTTGGTGTGATAGGAGTTTTTGGAAGGGTAGTAACGGGCTCGCTTGTGGTGACAGGTTTTGGAAACGAGCTAGAACTCGCGCCAAAGTTGGTATTTCCGTATTTAGGTGGGAAGTCGGGTTTAGAGAGTTTTGTTTTGTTTTGATTTTCCAACTTTATGCAAAGCCCGCATAAAGTATCAAGTCGGAATAGGGGTAGAGTTCCACGAATTAGCAATATTTTTGTTCAAACCTCGTAGGAAACGGGACATGCGCAATTCTTCGCTTTCTTCAAGTTCTCCCATCAAGGATAAGTTTTCAAACTCCTCGATGTACTCCTCGACACTTAGCTTTCCTTGCGTGAGGTCGAAATTTTCGGTCTGGACTTAGCTTGTGTGTAGCCGGGACATATCTTTTCGTAGTTTCCTTTTTAGGAATCCCGACGTATCTTCTCTTTTAAGCACGACTTCTTTGTGTCTTCATTCGCTCAAACCAAAGGGAAGCTCCCTTTCCAAGTTTGAGAATCGCGTACTTGCAACGTACCTCGTCATTGAGCTCCTTGAACTCAAACATTCGTTCAATTTTTCTTTCCCACTCCAAATAAACCTCAGGATCGGTGCCGCCTACGAACTCCGGAAGTTCGCTGGTCTTGTATTCATCCGCATGTCGTGGTGCATGCATGGTGTCATGTCCTCGTCGTGCATGGATTCTGGGCTCCGGCAAGCCACGAAGAACGTCACGTAGTTGTGCTACTTCTTCATCGGTGAATGCCATCTTCTTCAGTGATGTCGAGAACTGTGAGACAAATGTCTCTGATACCACTTATGATACGAATTACGTAAGTAATGCGTATAAACACAACGGAAGATTAACAAGTTTACAATATGGATCAAAAATTACAAAGGTGATGGACGAATTTAATGGGATTCGGCCATGATATAGTATGATGTACGGAGTTTGGTGTGTTTTTATCGAACTAGACCTATAACTCGATAAAAGGGTAATCTCTTCCCAAGACCTTTTGAGAATTGATCAAGTTAAAATCTCGAGACTCGTCGAAACAATAACTAAAGTTTGTCGAACTCGTTCAACGTATATTTCAAAGGAAATACAATGTTTATTATGATTCTCGATGATTTACAAATACAACGAACACTACTATATATAGTAGTTTCCAACCGTAAGAAAATACAACAAAACGAGAAAACGAACTTCCTAGCAACTTCCTATTTCGGCGAAATCTTCAAGTAGATACCAAGCAATCTTGGTGTTATTAGGTGAAAGAGACATGAGGCAAACTTTGGTCTTGATGGTGACATGAAGTAGAACAAAATATCCTCCCTTGCACTTGCTTCCAATCGGCCGAACTTTAGGAGGATTTGGTGTTGATTTGATGAAGATATCTTGATGGTGACATGAAGAAGAAAGTCTTCACTCCATCTATAAGCTTCGGCCGTTTGTGTCATGGTGGGGAAGGAGGTGATCTTCATTTATTTTGTGAAAGATATGAAGACAAAGTGTCCCTTTCAAGCATGTT
This sequence comes from Orobanche coerulescens, assembly GCA_033398695.1. Lineage (NCBI taxonomy): Eukaryota > Viridiplantae > Streptophyta > Magnoliopsida > Lamiales > Orobanchaceae > Orobanche > Orobanche coerulescens. The sequence goes on from JAWKAU010000293.1 coordinate 53,341, forward strand.
TTGGCCGATCTTCATGCTTTTCGGGTCGATCCGTCGTCGAATTCTACGTTACTCCGATTACGATTAACAACGTAACTCCAATCCGTTTAACATTTTCTCCTAAGTATAACGATGCATGGCCATGCGAATTTGCATCATCATGGATGTCGATTTTTATCGGAGTTTCTTCGACTGGAATATTAGATATCGTATCATTCCCTCCGTCTTTGAAAGGAATTGACCTCAATTCCGCAATGCCATCGTCGTCAAGATAAGGTGAGAGATCACCTACGTTGAATGTCGCGTGTACTCCGTATTCGCCCGGAAGTTCGACTTTGTATGCGTTGTTGTTCACCTTTTCCACAATTTTGTACGGACCCTCGGCTCTCGGCATCAATTTGTTCTTCCGTTTGCTTGGGAATCTTTCTTTTCTCAAATGTATCCAAACCAAGTCGCCAACATCAAATAATCTCGCCATTTTATTTTTGTTCGACTTCCGTTTGTATATTTCATTTACTTCATTAATCCGTTCCGTATCTTTTCATGTAACTTCACCATTGATTTGAGTTTTGCTTGCGTCTTTGTGAACCAACTCGTTGCTCGGTAAGGGAATCAAGTCCAATGGCAAGTGCGGATTTAATCCGTATACCACTTCAAAAGGTGAATGGGCCGTGGCATAACCGGGTGATCGGTTGTATGCGAATTCCGCATGAGCAAGTTTAACGTCCCAATCCTTCTGTGTTTTATTTACCAACCCTCGCAATAATGCTCCCAAGGTTCGATTAGTCACCTCGGTCTGTCACGTCGGTTTGCGGGTGATGTGAAGTCTTGAATAGGAGTTTAGTACCAACTTTCCTCCATAAAGTATTCCGAGTAACTCAGAAATTTGGAATCTCGATCCGACACGATAGTTTTTGGAACTCCGTGTAAACGAACTACTTCCCGGAAGTACAAGTCCGCCACATTGCTTGCATCATCGGTTTTGTGGCACGCGATAAAGTGAGCCATTTTCGAAAAACGGTCGACAACCACCATGATCGAGTCTTTGCCTCGTTGAGTACGAGGTAAAGCCGCAATAAAATCCATCGAGACATCCTCCCACGGTCGTAACGGTATCAGCAACGGCATGTATGTACTCGACTTGAACGAACTTTTCATCATGTGACAAGTTACGCATTTGCTCACGATTGTGCTGACGTCACCATACATCTTCGGCCAAAAGAAATGTTCTTTTAGCACCTCTACAGTTTTGGTCAAACCGAAGTGACCGGCTAGTCCTCCTCCGTGCGCCTCCCGAACCAACAATTCCCGAATTGTATGCCTCGGCACACACAATTTATTTCCCTTGAAAAGAAAGCCATCCTGTAAAATAAATTCCTCGTATGGGGCCGTTTTACAACGGTTAAAAATTTCCCCGAAGTCCAAATCATCGTTGTAATGATCTTTCAAAGTCTCGAACCCCAACAAACGAACATCTAGCATTGACAGTAAGGCATATCGTCTCGATAGTGCATCCGCCACTACATTACTCTTCCCGTCTTTGTACTTGGATGAAAAGTGAAAAGATTGTAAAAATTCCACCCATTTTGCATGTCTCGGGCTTAGCTTACTCTGTCCGTTGATGTATTTCAACTACTCGTGATACGATTGCTGATCGAAATGTTTCGAACGCAGATAATGACTCCAATGATCGAGTGCTCTTACGATAGCATAGAACTCCTTGTCGTAAGTACAATAATTCACTCGGGCGCCACTTAACTTCTCCGAAAAATAGGCGATGGGACGGCCTCTTTGAATAAGCACTGCCCCGATTCCAACTCCGCTAGCGTCGCATTCTACCTCAAACGGTTGTGAAAAATCGGGTAACGTCAAAATCGGCGCTTCACATAATTTTCCTTTTAAATTTTCAAAAGCCTTTTGGGCTGCCTCGTTCCATGCAAAGGTTCCCTTTTTCGGACACTCCGTGATCGACCGAGATAGTCTTTGAAGTCCGTATGAATCGTCGGTAAAAGAAGCGAGGCCATGAAATGACCGTACCTCCGTGATTGTCTTTGGGGTCGGCCACGACTTGATTGCCGCGATCTTCTCTTGGTCGACCGAAACTCCGTCTTCGAAACAACATAGCCGAGAAAGACAAGACTCTCGACTAGGAAAGTACACTTCTCCGTTTTCCATAAAGTTTTGTTCCCTTAGCGTCTCAAACACGTACCGCAAATGTTCGAGATGTTCTTCTACGGACCGATCAGATCAAAATGTCGTCTAAGTACACGACAACAAACTTTCCCAAGAAAGGTTTAAGAACCTCGTTCATCAACCTCATACAGTGCTCGGGCGTTGGTGAGGCCGAATGGCATCACAACCCATTCGTAAAGTCCATTCTTCGTTTTAAACGCCGTTTTCCATTCGTCTCCCTCTCGCATGGATTTGATGGTATCCGCTCCGTAAATCAACTTTGGAAAATATAACCGAGCCATGTAACTCGTCCAGATGTCGTCTAGTCTCGGGATGGGAAACCGATACTTGACGGTGATGTTATTCACGGCTCTCATCACAATACACATTCGCCATGTTCCGTCTTTTTTGGTACAAGTAGAACTGGAACCGCACACGGACTTAAACTTTCTCGGACATATCCGTGATTCATGAGTTCGCCAATTTGACGTTGTAGTTCTTTGGTTTCTTCGGGATTACAACGATACGCCGCTTTGTTCGGTAATGGAGCTCGGTATAAGATCAATCGGTGTTCAATCCATGGATAGGTGGTAATCCTACCGCAAGTCTTCGAAATACGTCCAAAACTCGTGTAATAGTGCGTCTATCTCTTCCTCATGTTGCGATTTGGTGGCAAGATTTCGTACCTCTTTGATCATCATCAAATAAACACGTTCGCCATCGTCAATGGCGTGTTCGACTTCTTTCTCGCTTGCAAACATCGTAAGTTTCTGTCCTTCGAATTTTTACGAACTCATCGTCCGGATAGCTTGAGGTGACATAGGTTTAAGAACAAATTTTTTACCTTTGTCACGTAACTCATACTCATTACTCCTCCCTCGATGTAGTACGTCCCGATCAAATAACCAAGGTCTTCCTAATAACACGTGACATGCGTCCATCGGTAGTACATCGCATGTAATGTCATCGCCATACGAACCCATGGTGAGTCCGACCTTCACTTGTCTTGATACCTTCACTTTGTTCCCATCATCGAGCCAATGGAGTGCATACGGCTTAGGATGGGCCGTGGTGATCAAACCGAGTTTTGAAACCATCTCGCTTGATGCCACGTTTGTGCAACTTCCACCGTCAATGATCAAGCTACACCATTTATCTCCGACACGACACTTCGTGTGGAAGATTTGGTCCCGTTGTTCTTCGTCACTTGGGGCGGCCTTCATTTGTAACATGCGAAGGACAAGGTTCGTGTCATAGTTCGGGGCATCGTATGCCTCGCATTCTTCTTCTTCGTCAGCTTCTAAGTTAAAAACATCTCCAACTCTTTCTTCTTCGGCTAATAATTCCTCTCGGGCGGCTATGGCTTCTCGCAACGTTACAATCCTCCGATTTGGACAAGCACTTTGATAGTGTCCAAATCCTTGACATTTGAAACACCGGACTTTAGATAGGCTTGTTTCTTTTGGTGTGATAGGAGTTTTTGGAAGGGTAGTAACGGGCTCGCTTGTGGTGACAGGTTTTGGAAACGAGCTAGAACTCGCGCCAAAGTTGGTATTTCCGTATTTAGGTGGGAATTCGGGTTTAGAGAGTTTTGTTTTGTTTTGATTTTCCAACTTTATGCAAAGCCCGCATAAAGTATCGAAGTCGGAATAGGGGTAGAGTTCCACGGAATTAGCAATATTTTTGTTCAAACCTCGTAGGAAACGGGACATGCGCAATTCTTCGCTTTCTTCAAGTTCTCCCATCAAGGATAAGTTTTCAAACTCCTCGATGTACTCCTCGACACTTAGCTTTCCTTGCGTGAGGTCAGAAATTTTTCTGCAGACTTAGCTTGTGTGTAGCCGGGACATATCTTTTCGTAGTTTCCTTTTAGGGAATCCACGAACGTATCTTCTCTTTTCGCACGACTTCTTTGTGTCTTCATTCGCTCAAACCAAAGGGAAGCTCCTTTCCAAGTTTGAGAATCGCGTACTTGCAACGTACCTCGTCATTGAGCTCCTTGAACTCAAACATTCGCTCAATTTTTCTTTCCCACTCCAAATAAACCTCGGGATCGGTGCCGCCTACGAACTCCAGGAAGTTCACCGGTCTTGTATTCATCCGCATGTCGTGGTGCATGCATGGTGTCATGTCCTCGTCGTGCATGGATTCGGGCTCCGCAAGCCACGAAGAACGTCACGTAGTTGTGCTACTTCTTCATCGGTGAATGCCATCTTCTTCGATGATGTCGAGAATCGTGAGACAAATGTCTCTGATACCACTTATGATACGAATTACGTAAGTAATGCGTATAAACACAACGGAAGATTAACAAGTTTACAATATGGATCAAAAATTACAAAGGTGATGGACGAATTTAATGGGATTCGGCCATGATATAGTATGATGTACGGAGTTTGGTGTGTTTTTATCGAACTAGACCTATAACTCGATAAAAGGGTAATCTCTTCCCAAGACCTTTTGAGAATTGATCAAGTTAAAATCTCGAGACTCGTCGAAACAATAACTAAAGTTTGTCGAACTCGTTCAACGTATATTTCAAAGGAAATACAATGTTTATTATGATTCTCGATGATTTACAAATACAACGAACACTACTATATATAGTAGTTTCCAACCGTAAGAAAATACAACAAAACGAGAAAACGAACTTCCTAGCAACTTCCTATTTCGCCGAAATCTTCAAGTAGATACCAAGCAATCTTGGTGTTATTAGGTGAAAGAGACATGAGGCAAACTTTGGTCTTGATGGTGACATGAAGTAGAACAAAATATCCTCCCTTGCACTTGCTTCCAATCGGCCGAACTTTAGGAGGATTTGGTGTTGATTTGATGAAGATATCTTGATGGTGACATGAAGAAGAAAGTCTTCACTCCATCTATAAGCTTCGGCCGTTTGTGTCATGGTGGGGAAGGAGGTGATCTTCATTTATTTTGTGAAAGATATGAAGACAAAGTGTCCCTTTCAAGCATGTTTTGGCCGATCTTCATGCTTTTGGTCGATCCGTCGTCAATTCTACGTTACTCCGATTCCGATTAACAACGTAACTCCAATCCGCTTAACATTTTCTCCTAAGTATAACGATGCATGGCCATGCGAATTTGCATCATCATGGATGTCGATTTTTATCGGAGTTTCTTCGATCGAATATTAGATATCGTATCATTCCCTCCGTCTTTGAAAGGAATTGACCTCAATTCCGCAATGCCATCGTCGTCAAGATAAGGTGAGAGATCACCTACGTTGAATGTCGCGTGTACTCCGTATTCGCCCGGAAGTTCGACTTTGTATGCGTTGTCGTTCACCTTTTCCACAATTTTGTACGGACCCTCGGCTCTCGGCATCAATTTGTTCTTCCGTTTGCTTGGGAATCTTTCTTTTCTCAAATGTATCCAAACCAAGTCGCCAACATCAAATAATCTCGCCTTTTTATTTTTGTTCGACTTCCGCTTGTATATTTCATTTACTTCTTTAATCCGTTCCCGTATCTTTTCATGTAACTTCACCATTGATTTGAGTTTTGCTTCGGCGTCTTTGTGAACCAACTCGTTGCTCGGTAAGGGAATCAAGTCCAATGGCAAGTGCGGATTTAATCCGTATACCACTTCAAAAGGTGAATGGGCCGTGGCATAACCGGGTGATCGGTTGTATGCGAATTCCGCATGAGCAAGTTTAACGTCAAGATCCTTCTTTGTGTTATTTACAAAAACTCGCAATAATGCTCCAAAGGTACGATTAGTCCCATCGGTCTGTCATTCGGTTTGCGTGTGATGTGAAGTCTTGAATAGGAGTTTAGTACCAACTTTCCTCCATAAAGTATTCCGAGTAACTCGTAAATTTGGAATCTCGATCCGACACGATAGTTTTGGAACTCCGTGTAAACGAACTACTTCCTAAGTACAAGTCCGCCACATTGCTTGCATCATCGGTTTTGTGGCACGCGATAAAGTGAGCCATTTTCAAAAACGGTCGACAACCACCATGATCGAGTCTTTGCCTCGTTGAGTACGAGGTAAAGCCACAATAAAATCCATCGAGACATCCTCCCACGGCCGTAACGGTATCGGCAACGGCATGTATGTACTCGACTTGAACGAACTTTTCATCATGTGACAAGTTACGCATTTGCTCACGATTGTGTCTTGACGTCACCATACATCTTCGGCCAAAAGAAATGTTCTTTTAGCACCTCTGATTTTGGTCGAACCGAAGTGACCGGCTAGTCCTCCTCCGTGCGCCTCCCGAACCAACAATTCCAATTGTATGCCTCGCACACACAATTTATTTCCCTTGAAAAGAAAGCCATCCTGTAAAATAAATTCCTCGTATGGGGCCGTTTTACAACGGTTAAAAATTTCCCCAGTCCAAATCGTCGTTGTAATGATCTTTCAAAGTCTCGAACCCCAATAAACGAACATCTAGCATTGTGATAAGGCATATCGTCTCGATAGTGCATCCGCCACTACATTACTCTTCCGTCTTTGTACTTGGATGAAAAGTGAAAAGATTGTAAAAATTCCACCCATTTTGCATGTCTCGGGCTTAGCTTACTCGTCGTTGATGTATTTCAACGACTCGTGATCCGAATGCGGACGAAATGTTTCGAACGCAGATAATGACTCCAATGATCGAGTGCTCTTACGATAGCATAGAACTCCTTGTCGTAAGTACAATAATTCACTGGCGCCACTTAACTTCTCCGAAAAATAGGCGATGGGACGGCCTCTTTGAATAAGCATCGCCCGATTCCAACTCCGCTAGCGTCGCATTCTACCTCAAACGGTTGTGAAAAATCGGGTAACGTCAAAATCGGCGCTTCACATAATTTTCCTTTTAAATTTTCAAAAGCCTTTTGGTGCCTCGTTCCATGCAAAGGTTCCCTTTTTCGGACACTCCGTGATCGGATGGAGATAGTCTTTGAAGTCCCGTATGAATCGTCGGTAAAAGAAGCGAGGCCATGAAATGACCGTACCTCCGTGATTGTCTTTGGGGTCGGCCACGACTTGATTGCCGCGATCTTCTCTTGGTCGACCGAAACTCCGTCTTTCGAAACAACATAGCCGAGAAAGACAAGACTCTCGACTAGGAAAGTACACTTCTCCCGTTTTCCATAAAGTTTTTGTTCCCTTAGCGTCTCAAACACGTACCGCAAATGTTCGAGATGTTCTTCTACGGACCGACTGTAGATCAAAATGTCGTCTAAGTACACGACAACAAACTTTCCCAAGAAAGGTTTAAGAACCTCGTTCATCAACCTCATAAAGGTGCTCGGGGCGTTGGTGAGGCCGAATGGCATCACAATTCATTCGTAAAGTCCATTCTTCGTTTTAAACGCCGTTTTCCATTCGTCTCCCTCTCGCATGCGGATTTGATGGTATCCGCTCCGTAAATCAACTTTGGAAAATATAACCGAGCCATGTAACTCGTCCAGCATGTCGTCTAGTCTCGGGATGGGAAACCGATACTTGACGGTGATGTTATTCACGGCTCTCACAATACACATTCGCCATGTTCCGTCTTTTTTTGGTACAAGTAGAACTGGAACCGCACACGGACTTAAACTTTCTCGGACATGTCCGTGATTCATGAGTTTGTCAATTTGACGTTGTAGTTCTTTGGTTTCTTCGGGATTACAACGATACGCCGCTTTGTTCGGTAATGGAGCTCCCGGTATAAGATCAATCTGGTGTTCAATCCCGCGGATAGGTGGTAATCCTACCGGCAAGTCTTCGAGAAATACGTCCGAAAACTCGTGTAATAGTGCGTCTATCTCTTCCTCATGTTGCGATTTGGTGGCAAGATTTCGTACCTCTTTGATCATCATCAAATAAACACGTTCGCCATCGTCAATGGTGTGTTCGACTTCTTTCTCGTTTGCAAACATCGTAAGTTTCGGTCCTTCGACTTTTTTCGAACTCATCGTCCGGATAGCTTGAGGTGACATAGGTTTAAGAACAATTTTTTTACCTTTGTCACGTAACTCATACTCATTACTCCTCCCTCGATGTAGTACGTCCCGATCAAATAACCAAGGTCTTCCTAATAACACGTGACATGCGTCCATCGGTAGTACATCGCATGTAATGTCATCGCCATACGAACCCATGGTGAGTCCGACCTTCACTTGTCTTGATACCTTCACTTTGTTCCCATCATCGAGCCAATGGAGTGCATACGGCTTAGGATGGGCCGTGGTGATCAAACCGAGTTTTGAAACCATCTCGCTTGATGCCACGTTTGTGCAACTTCCACCGTCAATGATCAAGCTACACCATTTATCTCTGACACGACACTTCGTGTGGAAGATTTGGTCCCGTTGTTCTTCGTCACTTGGGGCGGCCTTCGTTTGTAACATGCGAAGGACAAGGTTCGTGTCATAGTTCGGGGCATCGTATGCCTCGCATTCTTCTTCTTCGTCAGCTTCTAAGTTAAAAACGTCTCCAACTCTTTCTTCTTCGGCTAATAATTCCTCTCGGGCGGCTATGGCTTCTCGCAACGTTACAATCCTCCGATTTGGACAAGCACTTTGATAGTGTCCAAATCCTTGACATTTGAAACACCGGACTTTAGATAGGCTTGTTTCTTTTGGTGTGATAGGAGTTTTTGGAAGGGTAGTAAACATGAGGAAGAGATTGCGTAACACGACCTTATGATACGCATTATTGAAAAAAAATTTCAATACGAGTGAATACGCATTACTTACGATACGATATCTAATATTCCAGTTCCGATACACTACTATCGGAACTGGTGGAGATCTAAGTACTACATGCGTATCAACATGCGAAGTAATGCGTATGGAAAAACTTCGTTTGAGACGCTAAGGGAACAAAAACTTTATGGAAAACGGGAGAACCATCAAATACGATGGAAGTTCCGAATTACTTCCTTGGACGATTTGTAAGTACTACATGCGAAGTAGTACTTCGCATGTATTTTAAAGAGGCCGTGTCATAACCGGGTGATCGGTTGTATGCGAATTCCGCATGAGCAAGTTTAACGTCCCAATCCTTCTGTGTTTTATTTACCAACCCTCGCAATAATGCTCCCAATGTTCGATTAGTCACCTCGGTCTATCCGTCGGTTTGCGGGTGATGTGAAGTACTGAATAGGAGTTTAGTACCAACTTTCCTCCATAAAGTATTCCAGAAGTAACTCAGAAATTTGGAATCTCGATCCGACACGATAGTTTTTGGAACTCCGTGTAAACGAACTACTTCCCGGAAGTACAAGTCCGCCACATTGCTTGCATCATCGGTTTTGTGGCACGCGATAAAGTGAGCCATTTTCGAAAAACGGTCGACAACCACCATGATCGAGTCTTTGCCTCGTTGAGTACGAGGTAAAGCCACAATAAAATCCATCGAGACATCCTCCCACGGTCGTAACGGTATCGGCAACGGCATGTATGTACTCGACTTGAACGAACTTTTCATCATGTGACAAGTTACGCATTTGCTCACGATTGTGCTGACGTCACCATACATCTTCGGCCAAAGAAATGTTCTTTTAGCACCTCTGATTTTGGTCGAACCAGTGACCGGCTAGTCCTCCTCCGTGCGCCTCCCGAACCAACAATTCGAATTGTATGCCTCGCACACACAATTTATTTCCCTTGAAAAGAAAGCCATCCTGTAAAATAAATTCCTCGTATGGGGCCGTTTTACAACGGTTAAAAATTTCCCAAGTCCAAATCGTCGTTGTAATGATCTTTCAAAGTCTCGAACCCCAACAAACGAACATCTAGCATTGACAAGAAGGCATATCGTCTCGATAGTGCATCCGCCACTACATTACTCTTCCGTCTTTGTACTTGGATGAAAAGTGAAAAGATTGTAAAAATTCCACCCATTTTGCATGTCTCGGGCTTAGCTTACTCTCTGTCCGTTGATGTATTTCAACGACTCGTGATCCGAATGCGGACGAAATGTTTGACGCAGATAATGACTCCAATGATCGAGTGCTCTTACGATAGCATAGAACTCCTTGTCGTAAGTACAATAATTCACTCGGGCGCCACTTAACTTCTCCGAAAAATAGGCGATGGGACGGCCTCTTTGAATAAGCACCGCCAATTCCAACTCCGCTAGCGTCGCATTCTACCTCAAACGGTTGTGAAAAATCGGGTAACGTCAAAATCGGCGCTTCACATAATTTTCCTTTTAAATTTTCAAAAGCCTTTTGCCTCGTTCCATGCAAAGGTTCCCTTTTCGACACTCCGTGATCGGTGGAGATAGTCTTTGAAGTCCCGTATGAATCGTCGGTAAAAGAAGCGAGGCCATGAAATGACCGTACCTCCGTGATTGTCTTTGGGGTCGGCCACGACTTGATTGCCGCGATCTTCTCTTGGTCGACCGAAACTCCGTCTTCGAAACAACATAGCCGAGAAAGACAAGACTCTCGACTAGGAAAGTACACTTCTCCGCTTTCCATAAAGTTTTTGTTCCCTTAACGTCTCAAACACGTACCGCAAATGTTCGAGATGTTCTTCTACGGACCGATCAGATCAAAATGTCGTCTAAGTACACGACAACAAACTTTCCCAAGAAAGGTTTAAGAACCTCGTTCATCAACCTCATAAAGGTGCTCGGGCGTTGGTGAGGCCGAATGGCATCACAACCCATTCGTAAAGTCCATTCTTCGTTTTAAACGCCGTTTTCCATTCGTCTCCCTCTCGCATGCGGATTTGATGGTATCCGCTCCGTAAATCAACGCCCGAAAATATCACCGAGCCCCGGAACTCGACCAGCATGTCGCCTACTCTCGCGATGGGAAACCGATACCGGACGGTGCTGTTATACACGGCTCTACTGCCAATACACATACGCCATGTTCCGTCTTTTTTGGTACAAGTAGAACTGGAACCGCACACGGACTTAAACTTTCTCGGACATATCCGTGATTCATGAGTTCGTCAATTTGACGTTGTAGTTCTTTGGTTTCTTCGGGATTACAACGATACGCCGCTTTGTTCGGTAATGGAGCTCCCGGTATAAGATCAATCTGGTGTTCAATCCCGCGGATAGGTGGTAATCCTACCGGCAAGTCTTCGGGAAATACGTCCGAAAACTCGTGTAATAGTGCGTCTATCTCTTCCTCATGTTGCGATTTGGTGGCAAGATTTCGTACCTCTTTGATCATCATCAAATAAACACGTTCGCCATCGTCAATGGCGTGTTCGACTTCTTTCTCGTTTGCAAACATCGTAAGTTTCGGTCCTTCGACTTTTTTCGAACTCATCGTCCGGATAGCTTGAGGTGACATAGGTTTAAGAACAATTTTTTTACCTTTGTCACGTAACTCATACTCATTACTCCTCCATCGATGTAGTACGTCCCGATCAAATAACCAAGGTCTTCCTAATAACACGTGACATGCGTCCATCGGTAGTACATCGCATGTAATGTCATCGCCATACGAACCCATGGTGAGTCCGACCTTCACTTGTCTTGATACCTTCACTTTGTTCCCATCATCGAGCCAATGGAGTGCATACGGCTTAGGATGGGCCGTGGTGATCAAACCGAGTTTTGAAACCATCTCGCTTGATGCCACGTTTGTGCAACTTCCACCGTCAATGATCAAGCTACACCATTTATCTCCGACACGACACTTCGTGTGGAAGATTTGGTCCCGTTGTTCTTCGTCACTTGGGGCGGCCTTCGTTTGTAACATGCGAAGGACAAGGTTCGTGTCATAGTTCGGGGCATCGTATGCCTCGCATTCTTCTTCTTCGTCTGCTTCTAAGTTAAAAACGTCTCCAACTCTTTCTTCTTCGGCTAATAATTCCTCTCGGGCGGCTATGGCTTCTCGCAACGTTACAATCCTCCGATTTGGACAAGCACTTTGATAGTGTCCAAATCCTTGACATTTGAAACACCGGACTTTAGATAGGCTTGTTTCTTTTGGTGTGATAGGATTTTTGGAAGGGTAGTAACGGGTGGCTCGTGGTGACAGGTTTTGGAAACGAGCTAGAACTCGCGCCAAAGTTGGTATTTCCGTATTTAGGTGGGAATTCGGGTTTAGAGAGTTTTGTTTTGTTTTGATTTTCCAACTTTATGCAAAGCCCGCATAAAGTATCGAAGTCGGAATAGGGGTAGAGTTCCACGGAATTAGCAATATTTTTGTTCAAACCTCGTAGGAAACGGACATGCGCAATTCTTCGCTTTCTTCAAGTTCTCCCATCAAGGATAAGTTTTCAAACTCCTCGATGTACTCCTCGACACTTAGCTTTCCTTGCGTGAGGTCGAAATTTTTTCGATCTGAGACTTAGCTTGTGTGTCGCGGGACATATCTTTTCGTAGTTTCCTTTTTAGGAATCCACGAACGTATCTTCTCTTTTAAAGCCACGACTTCTTTGCGTCTTCATTCGCTCAAACCAAAGGGAAGCTCCTTTCCAAGTTTGAGAATCGCGTACTTGCAACGTACCTCGTCATTGAGCTCCTTGAACTCAAACATTCGTTCAATTTTTCTTTCCCACTCCAAATAAACCTCGGGATCGGTGCCGCCTACGAACTCCGAAGTTCGTGGTCTTGTATTCATCCGCATGTCGTGGTGCATGCATGGTGTCATGTCCTCGTCGTGCATGGATTACGGGCTCCGGCAAGCCACGAAGAACGTCACGTAGTTGTGCTACTTCTTCATCGGTGAATGCCATCTTCTTGATGATGTCGAGAACCGTGAGACAAATGTCTCGATACCACTTATGATACGAATTACGTAAGTAATGCGTATAAACACAACGGAAGATTAACAAGTTTACAATATGGATCAAAAATTACAAAGGTGATGGACGAATTTAATGGGATTCGGCCGTGATATAGTATGATGTACGGAGTTTGGTGTGTTTTTATCGAACTAGACCTATAACTCGATAAAAGGGTAATCTCTTCCCAAGACCTTTTGAGAATTGATCAAGTTAAAATCTCGAGACTCGTCGAAACAATAACTAAAGTTTGTCGAACTCGTTCAACGTATATTTCAAAGGAAATACAATGTTTATTATGATTCTCGATGATTTACAAATACAACGAACACTACTATATATAGTAGTTTCCAACCGTAAGAAAATACAACAAAACGAGAAAACGAACTTCCTAGCAACTTCCTATTTTCGAAATCTTCAAGTAGATACCAAGCAATCTTGGTGTTATTAGGTGAAAGAGACATGAGGCAAACTTTGGTCTTGATGGTGACATGAAGTAGAACAAAATATCCTCCCTTGCACTTGCTTCCAATCGGCCGAACTTTAGGAGGATTTGGTGTTGATTTGATGAAGATATCTTGATGGTGACATGAAGAAGAAAGTCTTCACTCCATCTATAAGCTTCGGCCGTTTGTGTCATGGTGGGGAAGGAGGTGATCTTCATTTATTTTGTGAAAGATATGAAGACAAAGTGTCCCTTTCAAGCATGTTTTGGCCGATCTTCATGCTTTTCGGGTCGATCCGTCGTCGAATTCTACGTTACTCCGATTCCGATTAACAACGTAACTCCAATCCGTTTAACATTTTCTCCTAAGTATAACGATGCATGGCCATGCGAATTTGCATCATCATGGATGTCGATTTTTATCGGAGTTTCTTCGACTGGAATATTAGATATCGTATCATGCGGTACGTGTTTGAGACGCTAAGGGAACAAAAACTTTATGGAAAACGGGAGAAGTGTACTTTCCTAGTCGAGAGTCTTGTCTTTCTCGGCTATGTTGTTTCGAAAGACGGAGTTTCGGTCGACCAAGAGAAGATCGCGGCAATCAAGTCGTGGCCGACCCCAAAGACAATCACGGAGGTACGGTCATTTCATGGCCTCGCTTCTTTTTACCGACGATTCATACGGGACTTCAAAGACTATCTCCAAATCGATCACGGAGTGTCCGAAAAGGGAACCTTTGCATGGAACGAGGCACCCAAAAGGCTTTTGAAAATTTAAAAGGAAAATTATGTGAAGCGCCGATTTTGACGTTACCCGATTTTTCACAACCGTTTGAGGTAGAATGCGACGCTAGCGGAGTTGGAATCGGGCGGTGCTTATTCAAAGAGGCCGTCCCATCGCCATTTTTTCGGAGAAGTTAAGTGGCGCCAGTGAATTATTGTACTTACGACAAGGAGTTCTATGCTATCGTAAGAGCACTCGATCATTGGAGTCATTATCTGCGTTCAAACATTTCGTCCGCATTCGGATCACGAGTCGTTGAAATACATCAACGGACAGAGTAAGCTAAGCCCGAGACATGCAAAATGGGTTGAATTTTACAATATTTTCACTTTTCATCCAATTAAAAAGACGGGAAGATTAATGTAGTGGCGTATGCAATATCGAGAATATATGCCTTCATCAATGCTAGATGTTCGTTTGTTGGGGTTCGAGACTATGAAATATCATTACAACTACGATTTGGACTTCGGGGAAATTTTTAACCGTTGTAAAACGGCCCCATACGAGGAATTTATTTTACAGGATGTCTTTATTTTCAAGGGAAATAAATTTGGTGAGCCGAGGCATACAATTCGGGACTTGTTGGTTCGGGAGGCGCACGGAGGAGGACTAGCGGTCACTTGGTTCGACCAAATCGTAGAGGTGCTAAAAGAACATTTCTTTTGGCCGAAGATGTATGGTGACGTCAGCACAATCGTGAGCAAATGCGTAACTTGTCACATGATGAAAAGTTCGTTCAAGTCGAGTACATACATGCCGTTGCCGATACCGTTACGATCGTGGGAGGATGTCTCGATGGATTTTATTGCGGCTTTACCTCGTACTCAACGAGGCAAAGACTCGATCATGGTGGTTGTCGACCGTTTTTCGAAAATGGCTCACTTTATCGCGTGCCACAAAACCGATGATGCAAGCAATGTGGCGGACTTGTACTTCCGGGAAGTAGTTCGTTTACACGGAGTTCCAAAAACTATCGTGTCGGATCGAGATTCCAAATTTCTGAGTTACTTCTGGAATACTTTATGGAGGAAAGTTTGTACTAAACTACTATTCAAGATTTCACATCACCCGCAAACCGACGATGCACCGAGGTGACTAATCGAACCTTGGGAGCATTATTGCGAGGGTTGGTAAATAAAACACAGAAGGATTGGGACGTTAAACTTGCTCATGCGGAATTCGCATACAACCGATCACCCGGTTATGCCACGACCCATTCACCTTTTGAAGTGGTATACGGATTAAATCCGCACTTGCCATTGGACTTGATTCCCTTACCGAGCAACGAGTTGGTTCACAAAGACGCCGAAGCAAAACTCAAATCAATGGTGAAGTTACATGAAAAGATACGGAACGGATTAAAGAAGTAAATGAAATATACAAACTAAGTCGAACAAAAATAAAAAGGCGAGATTATTTGATGTTGGCGACTTGGTTTGGATACATTTGAGAAAAGAAAGATTCCCAAGCAAACGGAAGAACAAATTGATGCCGAGAGCCGAGGGTCCGTACAAAATTGTGGAAAAGGTGAACGACAACGCATACAAAGTCGAACTTAGGGCGAATACGGAGTACACGCGACATTCAACGTAGGTGATCTCTCACCTTATCTTGACGACGATGGCATTGCGGAATTGAGGTCAATTCCTTTCAAAGACGGAGGAATGATACGATATCTAATATTCCGATCGAAGAAACTCCGATAAAAATCGACATCCATGATGATGCAAATTCGCATGGCCATGCATCGTTATACTTAGGAGAAAATGTTAAACGGATTGGAGTTACGTTGTTAATCGGAATCGAGTAACGTAGAATTCGACGACGGATCGACTAAAAGCATGAAGATCGGCCAAAACATGCTTGAAAGGGACACTTTGTCTTCATATCTTTCACAAAATAAATGAAGATCACCTCCTTCCCCACCATGACACAAACGGCCGAAGCTTATAGATGGAGTGAAGACTTTCATCTTCATGTCACCATCAAGATATCTTCATCAAATCAACACCAAATCCTCCTAAAGTTCGGCCGATTGGAAGCAAGTGCAAGGGAGGATATTTTGTTCTACTTCATGTCACCATCAAGACCAAAGTTTGCCTCATGTCTCTTTCACCTAATAACACCAAGATTGCTTGGTATCTACTTGAAGATTTCGGCCGAAATAGGAAGTTGCTAGGAAGTTCGTTTTCTCGTTTTGTTGTATTTTCTTACGGTTGGAAACTACTATATATAGTAGTGTTCGTTGTATTTGTAAATCATCGAGAATCATAATAAACATTGTATTTCCTTTGAAATATACGTTGAACGAGTTCGACAAACTTTAGTTATTGTTTCAACGAGTCTCGAGATTTTAACTTGATCAATTCTCAAAAGGTCTTGGGAAGAGATTACCCTTTTATCGAGTTATAGGTCTAGTTCGATAAAAACACACCAAACTCCATACATCATACTATATCACGGCCGAATCCCATTAAATTCGTCCATCACCTTTGTAATTTTTGATCCATATTGTAAACTTGTTAATCTTCCGTTGTGTTTATACGCATTACTTACGTAATTCGTATCAACAATAGCATAAAACTCCTTGTCGTACGTACAATAATTCAGACGAGCACCGTTTAACTTCTCGGAAAAATAAGCAATAGGTCGCCTTCCCTGAATGAGAACCGCTCCAATGCCCACTCCGCTAGCATCACATTCCACCTCAAACGGTTGCGAAAAATCGGGTAATGCTAAGATTGGTGCTTCGCACAACTTCACCTTCAACTTTGCAAATGACTCCTGAGCAGCCCTGCTCCAATTAAACGTGCCCTTCTTCAAACATTCGGTTATTGGGCTTGCAATGGTACTGAAGTCTCGAATGAATCTTCGGTAAAATGAAGCTAGTCCATGGAACGATCTAACCTCCGTCACTGTAGTGGGAACCGGCCAGGACTTAATTGCTTCGATCTTCGCTTGATCGACCGACACTCCATTCTTTGAAACAACATAGCCAAGAAAGACTATACTTTCGACCAAAAATGAGCACTTCTCCTTTTTTCCATACAGCTTCTGGTCTCTAAGTTTTTCTAAGACTTGCCTCAAGTGTTCGAAATGTTCTTGCAGCGATCGGCTGTAGATCAAAATATCATCTAAGTATACAACCACAAATTTCCCTAAAAATGGCTTAAGTACCTCATTCATCAAGCGCATGAAAGTACTCGGTGCATTTGTAAGACCGAACGGCATAACGGTCCATTCATACAAACCGTGTTTAGTTTTGAAGGCTGTCTTCCACTCATCTCCTTATCGCATTCGAATCTGGTGATAACCACTTCGTAGATCAACTTTTGAAAAGATCACCGATCCGTAATTCGTCAACATGTCATCAAGCCTCGGAATCGGAAATCGATACTTGATGGTTATATTGTTCACATTGTCACAATACACATCCTCCAAGATCCGTCCTTCTTTGGAACCCGATGTCTAGGAACCGCACAAGGGCTTAGGCTTTCTCGAACATAACCACGATCCATCGGTTCCTCAATTTGGTTTTGTAATTCCTTCGTCTCCTCGGGATTACATCTATAGGCGACTTTGTTAGGCAACGACACACCGGTATGAGGTCGATCGATGTTCAATCCCGCGGTGGTGGTAAACCCGACGGTAATTCTTCGGGAAAAACATCCGCAAATTCGCGTAATAAGGCATCCATCCTTTCGTTCGCACAACTATGTCACCATTCCGTGTCTCCTTGTAACCAACAAGTACACACACTTGCCATCATTAATAGCATGTTCCACCTCCCGTTCGCTAGCAAACATGGCCAATTTTGGTCTTTCACTCCTACTAGAACTCATAGAGTGAATAGCTTGCGGTGACATTGGTTTAAGCACAATCTTCTTGCCCTTATCCGTAACTCGTACTCATTGCTTCTTCCTCGGTGTAAAACGTCCTATCAAACATCCATGGTCTTCCCAACAAGACATGGCATGCATCCATCTAAGTACGTCACATAATATGTTGTCTTCATATGAACCCATGGCTAGTCCAATCCTCACTTGTTTAGTCACCCTTATTTTGCTCCCATCATCGAGCCAATGCAAAGTGTAAGGTTTCGGTGAGCCGTAGTGGTTAGCCCGAGTTTAGTCACCATCTCATTTGGAAGCGACGTTGGTGCAACTCCCCATCAACGATCAAACTACACCATTTCCTTCCAATTTGACACTTTGTGTGAAATATTTGATTCCGTTGTTCAATCATTCGATCTGACTTTGGCTTGTAGCGTTCGCAGAACTAAAGCCGTGTCATAGCTTGGAGCATCGTAAGTCTCGCATTCTTCCCCTTCTTCGTCCTTAATGTCGAAATCAAATACGTCACCATCTTTCTTCCTCGACCAACAACTCATCTCGGATCGTGATGACTTCCCGAGTGTCACCACTCGTTTGTTTGGACAAGCATTTTGATAATGCCGAACCCTTGACATTTGAAACATCTCACTTTAGCCAAACTCGTCTCCTTGATGCGTAGGTACGATCGCCTTTAGCCGGATTCGCAATAGGAACCGGAGTCGGTACAGCTTGCCTTAACAAATGAACTAGATCCGACGCTTGGGTTTCCAAATTTGACTGGAAACTCATGTTTATACATCTTCATCCTGCTACGAGCTTCTAACTTGGACATAACCCACATAATGTATCGAAGTCCTCGTATGGATACAGTTCCACCGAGTTAGCTATGCTCCGGTTTAAGCCACGCAAAAATCGCGACATCTTCTGATCCTCATTCTCCTCTATATCTCCCATTAGGGTCAGATTTTCAAACTCCTCAATGTACTCACTGACATTTAACTTTCCTTGCATGAGATCTGCAATCTTTCTGTATAAGGATAACCGGTGTGATGTTGGCACATATCTTTTACGAAGTTTTCTTTTTAATGAATCCCACGAACGGATCTTTTCCTTCCCCGCACGAGCTCTTCGTGTTTTCACTCCTTCGTACCAAAGTGAAGCTCCTTTCCCCAACTTGAGGATTGCATACTTACACCTTTTCTCATCGTCAAGGTCTTTAAATTCGAACATACGATCAATTTTTCGTTCCCATTCCAGGTAAACTTCAGGGTCGGTCCCTCCAATGAACTCTGGAAGCTCGTTCACCTTGAACTCTTCGTCATTGCGTGAGGGTCGTTCATAGTCACCACGCCTAGGTTGCCAACGGTCGCGTTGTTGCAGTGCGTCACGCAGTGCGTCACGAAGTTTTGCCAAGAAATCAGAGTCGTTGAGATCCATAAATCCAAAGATCAACAACCTGGGCTCCGAAGCCACATATGATAAGAATTCTCACATGTGATGCTAATTCGCTATCGATACAAAAAGTGACGGAAGCTATCGACAAGAAACTGTCGGGAATGGTGACAACGGCTCGCTAAAGAACAATACGATAATGGATGAAGACTGTAATTCGTTTCAGCAACAGGATAGGAATTTGGCCAACTGGAAAATGACTCGAAACAGTCCACCTCCAAACAGCGACACTCGAAACAGCACGTTTAGGACGGAAACAAAGTTAAAACAGGAAATAAGTTCGAAGGATCGAACGACACTTTATACGAAATATTGAACAAGTATACAACTGTATCGAATAATAAACAGAATATCGAAACAAGATATAAAGAGATGTTTTATCAAATTAGACCTATAATTTGATAAAGTGATTTCTCCTCAAGACCTATTGAGAATCAATCAGATTAGTATTCGAAACGCGTCGAATAAAAACCAAGTTTTGATGAAAAGCATTCACCAGAAAAAAAAAACACAAAGTGTTCTCAATTCTTCAACATTCAATAATCTCCTTCATAACAACTCTACTGCCACTATTTATAGGCAAAAGTGGCCTGACAAAATAACTTAAACTATTACAAGCTGTTCCTTAAAATAATGAAAGGATAATAAAAGGTTCTTTATGTCACTTGTTGACAAAAGTAAAAGCTGGGTCTTTGCCTCCAAGTTGTTTGACAGCCGCCCTTTTTGCCAAGAATCCTGCTGCTTTTAAGAGAAAGCTGAACATCCTTTTATTTGTTTAGTTGCCACTTGATCCCTTTTCCCTCCCCAAGATGCTATTTGTCTTTTGTTTAAGTTACTCCAATTCCGACTATCAAGGTAACTCCGTGCCTCGTTTCTGTTTTCTCGCCTAAGTAGGTTGTAGCGCGATCGAGGTGTTTTACGTCAATTCTTACTTCATCTTCTTCGCTTGGAGTAGTCGACTTCGTATCATATATGCATTGTTGTTCACCTTCGCAACCATTTTAAACGGTCCAACATCTCACGGCATCAACTTGTTCTTACGCGTACGCAAAAATCTCTCTTTTCTCAAATGCACCCAAATCACCAACTTCAAATAATCTCGTCTTTCTTTGCTTGCTCGACTTTCTTTTGTAAGTTTATTATAGGCAAGCTCCACATGTGCAAGCTTCAAGTCCCAATCCTTTTGTGTCTTGCTCACAAGACCGTGTAATAAAGTGCCCAAGGTTCGATTGGTTACCTCGGTTTGGCTGTCCGTTTGCGGTTGATGCGACATGCTAAATAGAAGCTTGGTTCCAACCTTTCTCCACAAGGTGTTCCAAAAATAGCTATGGAATTTCGAGTCCCGATCCGAAACAATCGTCTTCGAAACCCCATGCAATCGTACGATCTCTCGGAAATACAAATTAGCGAAGTTACTCGCGTCGTCCGTCTTGTGACAAGCCACAAAGTGAGCCATCTTCGAAAATCGATCTACCACAACCATAATAGCATCCCTCCCTCATTGAGTACGAGGTAAAGCAACAATGAAATCCATCGAGACATCTTCCCACGGCCTTTCCGGAATCGGCAAAGGCATGTATACTCCCTGCTTGAACAAACTCTTTGATACGAATTACGTATATAAGTGTACGTAAAACGTATAAAATACAACGGAAGATTATCACGGCTTTACAAGTATCAAAGTAACGATAAAAATAAAAGGTGGTGACCGAAATTATATGGTTTTCGGCCGTGAGGTAGGATAGTGTATGGATTTGAATGTGTTTTATCGAATTAGACCTATAACTCGATAAAGATAATCTCTCCTCAAGACCTATTCAGAATTGATCAAGTTAAAATTCGAGACGCGTCGAAATAATAACCAAGGTTTTGTTGAACTCGTTCAACGTATATTTCAAGAGAAATACAATGTTTTATAAATTTCAAGATGCTTACAATCACAATATGAACTACTATATATAGTAGTATACAAAAGATAAGGAAATAAAGAACAAGAAAAAACGAAACTACATGTCTCCTTCCTTAGCATGCTTGGCGAATTTCAAGGGTGTGGGGAGGAGGAGATCTTCAAGATCTTGTGTAAGATATGAAGACTTTGATGAGTCCCTTTCATGCACGTTTTGGCGAAAATTCCAAAAGGGTGGGGGAGGAGATTTTCCAAATCTTGGACTTATTTGATGACTTTGACATGAAGAAAAAGGCTTGATGAAAGTCTTCACCAAGGAGCA
Source organism: Orobanche coerulescens (assembly GCA_033398695.1). Classification (NCBI taxonomy): domain Eukaryota; kingdom Viridiplantae; phylum Streptophyta; class Magnoliopsida; order Lamiales; family Orobanchaceae; genus Orobanche; species Orobanche coerulescens. Next base: position 74,942 of record JAWKAU010000293.1, read on the forward strand.
TGCTTTGGCCGAAAATCAAAGGTGTGGGGAGGGAGAAGATTTTGGACAAGATATAGTTTTGATAAAATCTTCAAGCATCTTGGACTAAATCGGCCGAATCCCCCATGATTTGGGCCGATTTCGTCGTCATGTTTTACGTTACTCCAGTTCCGATTAATAACGTGACTCCAATTCGCGTGTTCTTCTCGCCCAAGTATGATGATGCGTGGGCGTGTAACTTTGTATCGTCGTTGATGTCGATTTTTATTGACTCCTCTTCGATTGGGATAGTTGATATCGTATCATTTCCTCCCTCTTTGAAAGGAATTGACCTCAATTCCGTAATGCCATCGTCGTCAGGGTAAGGCGAGAGATCGCCTACGTTGAAAGTTGCGTGTACTCCGTATTCGCCCGGAAGTTCTACTTTGTAAGTGTTGTCGTTCACTTTTCCCACAATTTTGTACGGACCTTCGGCTCTCGGCATTAATTTGTTCTTGCGTTTGTTTGGGAATCGTTCTTTCCTCAAATGTATCCAAACTAAGTCGCCAACATCAAATAGTCTCGACTTTTTATTTTTGTTCGACTTCTGTTTGTAAATTTCATTTACTTCTTTAATTCGATCTCGTACCTTTTCATGTAACTTCATCATTGACTTGAGTTTTGATTCTGCGTCTTTGTGAACCAATTCGTCACTCGGCAAGGAAATCAAATCCAATGGCATGTGTGGATTTATTTCGTACACTACTTCAAAAGGTGAATGGGCCGTGGCGAAACCGGGTGATCGGTTGTATGCGAATTCCGCATGTGCAAGTTTAACGTCCCAATCTTTTTGTGTTTTGCTCACCAATCCTCGCAATAATGCTCCCAAGGTTCGATTAGTCACTTCGGTTTGTCCGTCGGTTTGTGGGTGGTGTGAATTTCTGTTTATAAGTTTATTTCCCACCTTTCTCCATATAGTATTCCAAAAGTAGCTCAGAATTTAGAATCTCGATCGGACACGATAGTTTTGGAACTCCGTGTAAACGAACTACTTCTCGGAAATATAAGTCTGCCACATTGCTTGCATCATCGGTTTTGTGACATGCTATAAAGTGAGCCATTTTTGAAAAACGGTCGACGACAACCATGATCGAGTCTTTGCCCCGTTGAGTACGAGGTAAAGCTACAATAAAATCCATCGAGACATCCTCCCACGGTCGCAAAGGTATTGGCAACGGCATGTATGTACTTGGCTTGAACGAACTTTTCATCATGTGACAAGTGACGCATTTACTCACGATTGTGCTTACGTCACCATACATCTTTGGTCAAAAGAAATGCTCCTTTAGAACTTCCGCGGTTTTAGCCGAACCGAAATGACCGGCTAGTCCTCCTCCGTGCGCCTCCCGAACTAGTAATTCCCGAATCGTATGCTTCGGCACACATAGTTTATTTCCTTTGAAAAGAAAACCATCCTGTAAAATAAAATCTTCGTACGGACCTGTTTTACAACGGGTGAAAATTTCTCCGAAATCCAAATCGTCGATGTAATGATTTTTCAAAGTCTCGAACCCCAACAAACGAACATCTAGAATAGAAAGTAAGGCATACCGTCTCGATAGTGCATCTACCACTATATTACTCTTACCGTCTTTATACTTGGATGAAAAGTGAAAAGATTGCAAAAACTTGATACGATATCTAATATTCCAGTCGAAGAAGCTCCAATAAAAATCGACATCCATGATGATGCAAATTCGCATGGCCATGCATCGTTATACTTAGGAGAAAAGAACACGCGGATTGGAGTTACGTTGTTAATCGGAATCGGAATAACGTAAAACTCGACGACGGAATCGGTCCGAAAGCATGAAAAATCGGCCATATCATGCTTGAAAGGGACTCATGATTTGTCAAGATACATGACATCCAAAAATCGGCCCTACTATATTTTGAGAAAGACTTTCTTCAAGCATGTTCTTCATGTCACCATCAAACCAAGATTCACCATATTCTCCTTCCCCACAAAATCGGCCATATCATGAGATTTGAGGAAGACTTTCTTCAAGCATGTTCTTCATGTCACCATCAAACCAAGATTCACCGTAAAATCGGTCCAAAGCATGAATCTTGAGGAAGATTTTCACCAAGTATTTCGGCCGATTAGTATGTTACTAGGAAGCTTCGTTTTTCGTTTTATTGTATTTTCTTTCGGTTGGAAACTACTATATATAGTAGTGCTCGTTGTGTTGTAAATAATCTTGGAGATTAATAAACCTTGTATTTCTTTGAAATATACGTTGAACGAGTTCAACAAAACTTTAGTTATTATTTCGACGCGTCTCGAATTATAACTTGATCGATTCTCAATAGGTCTTGAGGAGAGATTATTTTTATCGAGTTATAGGTCTAATTCGGTAAAACACATTCAAACCCATACACTATCCTACATCCCGGCCGAAAACCGTATAAATTTCGGCCACCACCTTTTATTTTGCTGTATCGACGAGTTGCTGTATCGAGCGAGTCCTGCTGTTCGAAATTGCTGTATCGAGCGAGTCTTGCTGTTCGGAAGTGCTATATCGACGAGTTGCTGTAGCGGCTTGCTTCATTTCGTCTGAGTACTGTTCGCTACCGTACGTGAAAGAGTCTTCTGCTGTACCGAGAGAGAATTCGTATCATAAGACCGTGATAATCTTCCGTTGTCTTTTATACGTTTTACGTACACTTACATACGTAATTCGTATCATAAGTGGTATCGGAGACATTTGTCTCACAGTTCTCGACATTACTCAAGAAGATGGCTTTCACCGATGAAGAAGTAGCACAACTACGTGACGTCCTTCGCGGCTTACCGGAGCCCAGAATCCATGCACGACGAGGACATGACACCATGCATGCACCACGACATGCGGATGAATACAAGACCAGCGAACTTCCGGAGTTCGTAGGCGGCACCGATCCTGAGGTTTATTTGGAGTGGGAAAGAAAAATTGAACGAATGTTTGAGTTCAAGGATCTCGATGACGAGGTACGTTGCAAGTACGCGATTCTCAAACTTGGAAAGGGAGCTTCCCTTTGGTTTGAGCGAATGAAGACACAAAGAATTCGTGCTGGAAAAGAGAAGATACGTTCGTGGGATTCCCTAAAAAGGAAACTACGAAAAAGATATGTCCCGGCTACACACAAGTTAAGCTTGTATCGAAAAATTTCTGACCTCACGCAAGGAAAGCTAAGTGTCGAGGAGTACATCGAGGAGTTTGAAAACTTATCCTTGATGGGAGAACTTGAAGAAAGCGAAGAATTGCGGATGTCCCGTTTCCTACGAGGTTTGAAAAAAAATATTGCTAATTCCGTGGAACTCTACCCCTATTCCGACTTTGATACTTTATGCGGACTTTGCATAAAGTTGGAAAATCAAAACAAAACAAAACTCTCTAAACCCGAATTCCCACCAAAATACGGAAATACCAACTTTGGCGCGAGTTCTAGCTCGTTTCCAAAAACTGTCACCACAAGCCAACCGTTACTACCATTCCAAAACTTCTATCACACCAAAAGAAACAAGCCTATCTAAAGTCCGGTGTTTCAAATGTCAAGGATTTGGACACTATCAAAGTGCTTGTCCAAATCGGAGGATTGTGACGTTACGAGAAGCCATAGCCGCGAGAGGAATTACTAGCGAAGAAGAAAGATTTGGAGACGTTTTTAACTTAGAAGCAGAAGAAGAAGAAGAATGCGAGGCATACGATGCCCCGAACTATGACACGAACCTCGTCCTTCGCATGTTACAAACGAAGGCCGCCCCAAGTGACGAAGAACAACGAGACCAAATCTTCCACACAAAGTGTCGTGTCGGAGATAAATGGTGTAGCTTGATCATTGACGGTGGAAGTTGTACAAACGTGGCATCAAGCGAGATGGTCTCAAAACTCGGTTTGATCACCACGGCCCATCCTAAGCCGTATGCACTCCATTGGCTCGATGATGGAAACAAGGTGAAAGTATCAAGGCAAGTGAAGGTCGGACTCACCATGGGTTCGTATGGCGATAATATTACATGCGATGTACTACCGATGGACGCATGTCACGTGTTATTAGGAAGACCTTGGTTATTTGATCGGGACGTACTACATCGAGGGAGGAGTAACGAGTATGAGTTACGTGACAAAGGTAAAAAAAATGTTCTTAAACCTATGTCACCTCAAGCTATCCGGACGATGAGTTCGAAAAAAGTCGATTGTCCGAAACTTAGGATGTTTGCATTCGAGAAAGTAGTCGAACACGCCATTGACGATGGCGAACGTGTTTATTTGATGATGATCAAAGAGGTCGAAATCTTGCCACCAAATCGCACCATGAGGAAGAGATAGATGCACTATTACACGAGTTTTGGACGTATTCCCGAAGACTTGCGGTAGGATTACCACCTATCCGCGGAATTGAACACCAGATTGATCTTATACCGAGCTCCATTACCGAACAAAGCGGCGTATCGTTGTAATCCCGAAGAAACCAAAGAACTACAACGTCAAATTGATGAACTCATGAATCACGGATATGTCCGAGAAAGTTTAAGTCGTGTGCGGTTCGGTTCTACTTGTACCAAAAAAGACGGAGCATGGCGAATGTGTATTGTGATGAGCCGTGAATAACATCACCGTCAAGTATCGGTTCCCCATCCCGAGACTAGACGACATGCTGGACGAGTTACATGGCTCGGTTATATTTTCCAAAGTTGATTTACGGAGCGGATACCATCAAATCCGCATGCGAGAGGGAGACGAATGGAAGACGGCGTTTAAAACAAAGAATGGACTTTACGAATGGGTTGTGATGCCATTCGGCCTCACCAACGCCCCGAGCACTTTTATGAGGTTGATGAACGAGGTTCTCAAACCTTTCTTGGGAAAGTTTGTTGTCGTGTACCTAGACGACATTTTGATCTACAATCGATCCGTAGAGGAGCATCTCGAACATTTGCGGCACGTATTTGAAACACTAAGGGAACAAAAACTTTATGGAAAGAGGGAGAAGTGTACTTTCCTAGTCGAGAGTCTTGTCTTTCTCGGCTATGTTGTTTCGAAAGAAGGAGTTTCGGTCGACCAAGAAAAGATCGCGGCAATCAAGTCGTGGCCGACCCCAAAGACAATCACGGAGGTACGATCATTTCATGGCCTCGCTTCTTTTTACCGACGATTCATACGGGACTTTAGCACCATCTCCAGTCCGATCACGGAGTGTCTAAAAAAAGGAACCTTTGCATGGAACGAGGCGGCCCAAAAGGCTTTTGAAAATTTAAAGGGAAAATTATGTGAAGCGCCGATTTTGACGTTACCCGATTTTTCACAACCGTTTGAAGTGGAATGCGACGCTAGCGGAGTTGGAATCGGGGCAGTGCTTATTCAAAGAGGCCGTCCCATCGCCTATTTTTCGGAGAAGCTAAGTGGCGCCCGAGTGAATTATTGTACTTACGATAAGGAGTTCTATGCTATCGTAAGAGCACTCGATCATTGGAGTCACTATTTACGTTCAAAACATTTCGTGTTACATTCGGATCACGAGTCGTTGAAATACATCAACGGACAAAGCAAGCTAAGCCCGAGACATGCAAAATGGGTGGAATTTCTACAATCTTTTCACTTTTCATCCAAGTACAAAGACGGGAAGAGTAATATAGTGGCGGATGCACTATCGAGACGGTATGCCTTACTATCGATGCTAGATGTTCGTTTGTTGGGGTTCGAGACTTTGAAAGATCATTACAGCGACGACTCAGACTTCGGGGAAATTTTTAACCGTTGTAAAACAGCCCCGTACGAGGAATTTGTGTTACAGGATGGCTTTCTCTTCAAGGGGAATAAATTATGTGTGCCGAGACATACAATTCGAGAATTGCTGGTTCGGGAGGCGCACGGAGGAGGACTAGCCGGTCACTTCGGCTCGACCAAGACTGTAGAAGTGCTAAAAGAACATTTCTTTTGGCCAAAGATGTATGGTGACGTAAGCACAATCGTGAGTAAATGCGTCACTTGTCACATGATGAAAAGTTCGTTCAATTCGAGTACATACATGCCGTTGCCAATACCGTTACGACCATGGGAGGATGTCTCGATGGATTTTATTGTGGCTTTACCTCGTACTCAACGAGGCAAAGACTCGATCATGGTGGTCGTCGACCGTTTTTCGAAAATGGCCCACTTTATAGCATGCCACAAAACCGATGATGCAAGCAATGTGGCGGACTTGTACTTCCGGGAAGTAGTGCGTTTACACGGAGTTCCAAAAACTATCGTGTCGGATCGAGATTCCAAATTTCTGAGTTACTTCTGGAATACTTTATGGAGAAAAGTGGGTACTAAACTCCTATTCAGTACTTCACATCACCCACAAACAGATGGACAGACCGAGGTAACTAATCGAACCTTGGGAGCATTATTGCGAGGATTGCTAAATAAAACACAGAAGGATTGGGACGTTAAACTTGCTCATGCGGAGTTCGCATACAACCGATCACCCTGTTATGCCACGGACCATTCACCTTTTGAAGTAGTATACGGATTAAATCCGCACTTGCCATTGGACTTGATTCCCTTGCCGAGCAACGAGTTGGTCCACAAAGACGCCGAAGCAATACTCAAATCAATGGTGAAGTTACATGAAAAGATACGGGAACGGATTAAAGAAGTGAATGAAATATACAAACGAAAGTCGAACAAAAATAAAAAAGCGAGATTATTTGATGTTGGCGACTTAGTTTGGATACATTTGAGAAAAGAAAGATTCCCAAGCAAACGGAAGAACAAATTAATGCCGAGAGCCGAAGGTCCGTACAGAATTGTGGGAAAAGTAAACGACAACGCCTACAAAGTCGAACTTCCGGGCGAATACGGAATACACGCGACTTTCTACGTAGGTGATCTCTCGCCTTACCTTGACGACGATGGCATTACGGAATTGAGGTCAATTCCTTTCAAAGAAGGAGGGAATGATACGATATCTAATATTCCAGTCGAAGAAGCTCCAATAAAAATCGACATCCATGATGATGCAAATTCGCATGGCCATGCATCGTTATACTTAGGAGAAAAGAACACGCGGATTGGAGTTACGTTGTTAATCGGAATCGGAATAACGTAAAACTCGACAACGGAATCGGTCCGAAAGCATGAAAAATCGGCCATATCATGCTTGAAAGGGACTCATGATTTGTCAAGATACATGACATCCAAAAATCGGCCCTACTATATTTTGAGAAAGACTTTCTTCAAGCATGTTCTTCATGTCACCATCAAACCAAGATTCACCATATTCTCCTTCCCCACAAAATCGGCCATATCATGAGATTTGAGGAAGACTTTCTTCAAGCATGTTCTTCATGTCACCATCAAACCAAGATTCACCGTAAAATCGATCCAAAGCATGAATCTTGAGGAAGATTTTCACCAAGTATTTCGGCCGATTAGTATGTTACTAGGAAGCTTCGTTTTTTCGTTTTATTGTATTTTCTTTCGGTTGGAAACTACTATATATAGTAGTGCTCGTTTTGTTGTAAATAATCTTGGAGATTAATAAACCTTGTATTTCTTTGAAATATACGTTGAACGAGTTCAACAAAACTTTAGTTATTATTTCGACGCGTCTCGAATTATAACTTGATCGATTCTCAATAGGTCTTGAGGAGAGATTATTTTTATCGAGTTATAGGTCTAATTCGGTAAAACACATTCAAACCCATACACTATCCTACATCCCGGCCAAAAACCGTATAAATTTCGGCCACCACCTTTTATTTTGCTGTATCGACAAGTTCTTTATGTGAGCGAGTCTATTGCTCGAAATTCTTTGTATCGAGCGAGTCTTGCTGTTCGGAAGTGCTATATCGACGAGTTCTTCTTGTTTGGAACTAGCTGTAGTGGCTTGCTTCATTTCGGTGATCTTGTTTCGCTCACCGTGCGTGAAAGAGTCTTCATTGCATGCAGAGAGAATTCGTATCATAAGACCGTGATAATCTTCCGTTGTATTTTATACGTTTTACGTACACTTACATACGTAATTCGTATCAAAACTCCACCCATTTTGCATGTCTTGGACTCAGCTTGCTTTTCCCGTTAATGTATTTCAACGACTCGTGATCCGAATGTAAGACGAAATGTTTCGAACGCAAATAGTGACTCCAATGATCTAGTGCTCTCACGATAGCATAGAACTCTTTGTCGTAAGTACAATAATTAACTCGAGCACCACATAACTTTTTTGAAAAATAGGCGATAGGGCGGCCTCCTTGAATAAGTACTGCTCCAATTCCAACTCCACTAGCATCGCATTCCACCTCAAATGGTTGTGAAAAATTGGGTAACGTTCAAATCGGTGCTTCACATAACTTTTCTTTTAATTTTTCAAAAGCTTTTTGGGCAGCCTCATTCCATGCAAATGTGCCTTTTTTAAGACACTCCGTGATCGGACTGGAGATGGTACTAAAGTCCCGTATGAATCGTCGGTAAAAAGAAGTGAGGCCATGAAATGATCGTACCTTCGTGATAGTTTTTGGTGTCGGCCAAGACTTGATTGCCGCGATTTTCTCTTGATCCACCGAAACTCCTTCTTTAGAAACGACATAGCCGAGAAAGACAAGACTCTCGACTAGAAAAGTACACTTTTCCCGCTTTCCATAAAGCTTCTGTTTCCTTAGAGTTTCAAACACGTGCCGCAAGTGTTCAAGATGCTCCTCTAAGAATCGACTGTAGATTAAAATGTCGTCTAAGTACACGACAACAAACTTCCCCAAGAAAGGTTTAAGAACCTCATTCATCAATCTCATGAAAGTGCTCGGGGCATTAGTGAGACCGAAAGGCATCAAAACCCACTCGTAAAGTCCATTCTTCGTTTTAAATGCCGTCTTCCATTCATCTCCCTCTCGCATGCGAATTTGATGGTATCCGCTCCGTAAATCAACTTTTGAAAATATAACCGAGCCATGCAACTCGTCTAACATGTCGTCTAGTCTCGGGATGGGGAACCAATACTTGACGGTGATGTTATTCACGGCTCTACTGTCAATGCACATCCGCCACGATCCGTCTTTTTTTGGTACAAGTAGGACTGGAACCGCACACGGACTTAAACTCTCTCGGACATAGCCGTGACTCATGAGCTCTTCAATTTGACGTTGTAGCTCTTTGGTTTCTTCGGGATTACAACGATACGCCGCCTTGTTCGGTAGTGGAGCTCCTGGTACAAGATCAATTTGGTGTTCGATTCCGCGGATAGGTGGTAATCCCACCGGCAAGTCTTCGGGAAAGACATCCGCGAACTCGTGTAATAGTGTATCTATCTCTTCTTCGTGGTGTGATTTGGTAGCAAGGTTTCTGGTTTCTTTGATCATCATCAAATAAACACGTTCGCCATCGTCAATGGCGTGTTCGACTTCTTTTTCGTTTGCAAACATCGTGAGCTTCGGTCCTTCGACTTTTTTTGAACTCATTGTTCGGATAGCTTGAGGTGACATAGGTTTAAGAACAATTTTTTTACCTTTGTCACATAACTCATACTCGTTGCTCCTCCCTCGATGTAGTACGTCCCGATCAAATAACCAAGGTCTTCCCAACAACACGTGACATGCGTCCATCGGTAGTACATCGCATATAACATCATCACCATACGAACCCATGGTGAGTCCGACCTTCACTTGTCTTGATACTTTCACTTTATTTCCATCATCGAGCCAATGGAGTGCATACGGCTTTGGATGAGCCATAGTGATTAGTCCGAGCTTCGAAACCATCCCGCTTGATGCCACGTTTGTACAACTTCCACCATCAATGATCAAGCTACACCATTTTTCTCCGACACGACACTTCGTGTGAAAGATTTGATCTCGTTGTTCTATGTCACTCGGGGCCGCCTTCGGTTGTAACATGCGAAGGACGAGGTTCGTGTCATAATTCGGGGCATCGTATGCCTCGCAATCTTCTTCTTCTTCGTCGGCTTCCAAGTTAAAGACGTCTCCAATTCTTTCTTCTTCGGCTAGTAACTCTTCTCGGACGGCTATGGCTTCTCGTAACGTCACTATTCTCCGATTTGGACAAGCACTTTGATAGTGTCCAAATCCTTGACATTTGAAACACCGAACTTTAGATAAGCTTGTTTCCTTTGGCGTGATAGGAGTTTTTGGAATGGTAGTAACGGATGGACTTATCGTGACAGTTTTTGGAAACGAGCTAGAACTCGTGCCAAAGTTGGTATTTCCGAAATTAGGTGGGAATTCGGGTTTTGAAAATTTTGTCTTGTTTTGAGTTTCCAACTTTATGCAAAGCCCGCACAAAGTATCAAAGTCGGAATAGGGGTAGAGTTCCATGGAATTAGCAATGTTTCTATTCAAGCCTCGTAAGAAACGGGACATCCGTAATTCTTCGCTCTCTTCAAGTTCTCCCATCAAGGATCAGTTTTCAAACTCTTCGATGTATTCTTCTACACTTAGCTTTCCTTGCGTGAGGTCAGAAATTTTTTGATATAAACTCAACTTGTTTGTAGCCGGGACATATCTCTTACATAGTTTCTTTTTTAGAGAATCCCAAGAACGTATCTTTTCCTTACCGGTCCGATCTCGCTGTGTCTTCATTCTTTCGAACCAAAGGGAAGCTCCCTTTCCAAGTTTGAGAATCGCGTACTTGCATCGCTTCTCGTCATCGAGGTCCTTGAATTCAAACATTCGTTCAATTTTCCTTTCCCACTCTAAATAGGTCTCGGGATCGGTGCCACCTACGAACTCCGGAAGTTCGCTTGTCTTGAATTCATCCACATGTTGTGGTGCGTGCATGGCGTCGTATCCTCGTTGTGCATGGATTTGGGGCTCCGGCAAGCCTCGAAGAACGTCACGCAATTTGGCTACTTCTTCATCGGTGAATGCCATCTTCTTGAGTAACGTCGAGGACCGTAAGACAAATGTCTCTGATACCACTTATGATACGAATTACGTATATAAGTGTACGTAAAACGTATAAAATACAACGGAAGATTATCACGGCTTCTACAAGTATCAAAGTAACGATAAAAATAAAAGGTGGTGGCCGAAATTATATGGTTTTCGGCCGTGAGGTAGGATAGTGTATGGATTTGAATGTGTTTTATCGAATTAGACCTATAACTCGATAAAGATAATCTCTCCTCAAGACCTATTGAGAATTGATCAAGTTAAAATTCGAGACGCGTCGAAATAATAACCAAGGTTTTGTTGAACTCGTTCAACGTATATTTCAAGAGAAATACAATGTTTTATAAATTTCAAGATGCTTACAATCACAATATGAACTACTATATATAGGAAATAAAGAACAAGAAAAAAAATGAAACTACATGTCTCCTTCCTTAGCATGCTTCGGCCGAATTTCAAGGGTGTGGGGAGGAGGAGATCTTCAAGATCTTGTGTAAGATATGAAGACTTTGATGAGTCCCTTTCATGCATATTTTTGGCCGAAAATTCCAAAAGGGTGGGGGAGGAGATTTTCCAAATCTTGGACTTATTTGATGACTTTGACATGAAGAAAAAGGCTTGATGAAAGTCTTCACCAAGGAGCATGCTTTGGCCGAAAATCAAAGGTGTGGGGAGGGAGAAGATTTTGGACAAGATATAGTTTTGATAAAATCTTCAAGCATCTTGGACTAAATCGGCCGAATCCCCCATGATTTGGGCCGATTTCGTCGTCATGTTTTACGTTACTCCAGTTCCGATTAATAACGTGACTCCAATTCGTGTGTTCTTCTCGCCCAAGTATGATGATGCGTGGGCGTGTAACTTTGTATCGTCGTTGATGTCGATTTTTATTGACTCCTCTTCGATTCGGATAGTTGATATCATATCACTCTTCGCCATGTGGTAGGTCACGCACTTGCTAATTATGTCATTCACATCCCCTTACATCTTCGGCCAATAAAAATGTTCCTTGAGTACCTCCAATGTCTTAGCCGAACCAAAGTGGCCAGCCAAGCCTCCACCGTGAGCTTCCCGAACCATCAATTCCCGAACTGCGTATTTGGGCAAGCAAAGATGATTTCCTTTGAAGAGGAAGCCTCCTTGTATCACAAATTCTCCAAACGAACCAGATTTGCAACGAGTGAAAGTCTCACCAAAATCCGCATCACCATCATAATATTCCTTCAATGTCTCGAACCCAAGCAAACGAACATCAAGTGTAGAGAGTAAAGCATACCTCCTAGACAGCGCATCAGCCACCACATTGCTCTTACTGTCCTTATACTTTGATGAAAAGTGGAACGATTGCAAGAACTCCACCCACTTAGCATGTCTCGGACTCAACTTATGTTGCCCATTAATATACTTCAAAGACTCATGATCCGAATATAGAATAAAGTGTTTCGGACGAAGGTAATGACTCCAATGATCAAGAGCTCTCACAAGGGCATAGAACTCATTGTCATAAGTACAATAGTTGAGTCGAGTCCCACTCAATTTCTCCGAGAAGTATGCGATCGGCCGTCCCACCTGGAGGAGAACCACCCCAATACTCACTCTACTTGCATCACATTCTACCTTGAGCGGTTGCGAAAATCGGGTAACACCAAGATAGGTGCCTCACATAATTTTGTTTTCAACTTTTCAAACGCCCATTGGGCAGCCCCGCTCCACACAAATGGACCCTTCTTCAAACACTCCGTTATCAGACTCGTAATGGTGCTAAAGTCTCAAATAAACCTCTGGTAAAAAGAGGCCCGCCCGTGGAATGATCTAATCTCCATCACGGACTTAGGCTCGGCCATTCCTTGATGGCTTCTATTTTGGTTTGATCAACCTACACTCCGTCCCTTGAAACAACATAGCCAAGAAAAGTTATGTTCTCGGCTAGAAACACACACTTTTCTTTCTTTCCATAAAGTCTTTGAGACCTAAGAGTCTCGAATACTTGCCGTAGATGACTGAGATGCTCCTCCACCAACCGACTATAAACCAAAATATCATCTAAGTAAACCACTACAAATCATCCCAAAAATGGCTTAAGTACCTCGTTCATCAAGCGCATAAAGGTACCCAGGGCATTTGTAAGGCCGAATGGCATGACGACCCATTCGTACAATCCGTGCTTGGTTTTAAACGCCGTCTTCCACTCATCTCCATCTCGCATGCGAATCTGATGATAGCCGCTTCACAAGTCGATTTTCGAAAAGACCACTGAGCCATGTAGCTCGTCCAACATGTCATCCAGCCTCGTAATTGGGAATCGCTACTTGACGTAATATTATTCACGGACCGGCTATAAATATACATCCGCCAAGACCCATCGTTCTAGGAACAAGCAAAACCGGAACCGACAAGGACTTAAACTTTCTCGAACATACCCGCGACTCATTAGTTCTTCAATCTCCTTCTGAAGTTTCTTTGTTTCAAATGTCAAGGGTTTTGCGTACTTTGCAAGCCAAATCTATTTCGAATGATTTGGAGCAATGGATCAAATATTTCACACGAAGTGTCTAATCGGGAATAAATGGTATAGTTTGATCGTTGATGGAGGAAGTTGCACCAACGTAGCTTCAAGTGAGATGGTAACTAAACTCGGGCTAACCACTACTACTCACCCGAAACCTTACACTTTACATTGGCTCGATGATGGGAGCAAAATAAGGGTGACTAAACAAGTGAGAATTGGGTTAACCATGGGCTCGTATGTTGACAACATATTATGTGATGTACTCCCAATGGATGCATGTCATGTACTTTTGGGACGACCATGGATGTTTGATAGGGACGTTTTACATCGAGGAAGAAGCAATGAGTATGAGTTATGGGATAAAGGCAAAAAAATTGTGCTTAAACCAATATCACCTCAAGCTATTCGTTCTATGAGCTCTAGTCGGGGTGAAAAAACAAAACTTACCATGTTTGCTAGCGAACAGGAGGTGGAAAATTCTATTGATGATGGTGAGTGAGTGTACTTGTTGATTTTGAAAGAGACACGGAACGATAACATGGTTGTGCGGAACGACGAAAGGATGGATGCTTTATTGCACGAATTTGCGGATGTTTTTCCAAAAGAATTACCATCGGGTTTACCACCTATTCGTGGGATTGAACATCAGATCGACCTCATACACGGGTGCGTCACTCCCTAACAAAGCTGCCTATAGATGTAATCCTGAGGAGACGAAGGAATTACAAAAACAAATTGAAAAACTAATGAACCGCGGGTATGTTCGAGAAAATCTAAGTCCTTGTGCGGTTCTGGTTTTACTTGTTCCTAAGAAGGACGGATCTTGGCGAATGTGTATTGACAGTCGAGCCGTGAATAACATAACCATCAAGTATCGATTCCCAATTTCGACACTTGATGACATGTTGGACGAATTACACGGATCCGTGATCTTTTCAAAAGTTGACTTACGAATTGGTTATCATCAAATCCGGATGCGAGAAGGAGATGAGTGGAAGAAGGCCTTCAAAACTAAACACGGGTTGTATGAATGGACCGTTATGCCGTTAGGCCTTACAAATGCGCCGAGTACTTTCATGCGTTTGATGAATGAGGTACTAAAGCCGTTTTTGGGGAAATTTGTGGTTGTATACTTGGATGATATTTTGATCTATAGTCGATCGTTGCAAGAACATTTCGGACACTTAAGACAAGTCTTCGAAACCCTTAGGGACCAAAGACTGTATGGAAAAAGGGAGAAGTGCTCGTTTTTAGTCGAAAGTATAGTCTTTCTTGGCTATAATGTTTCAAAGGACGGGGTGTCGGTCGATCAAACAAAGATCGAAGCAATTAAGTCCTGGCCGATTCCTACTATAGTAACAGAGGTTAGGTCGTTCCACGGACTTGCTTCATTCTACCGAAGATTCATTCGATATTTTAGCACCATTGCAAGCTCAAAAACAGAATATTTGAAGAAAAGAACGTTTAATTGGAGTAGGGCTGCCCAGGAGTCATTTGAAAATTTAAAAACAAAATTTTGCGAAGCACCAGTCTTGGCATTACCCGATTTTTTGCAACCGTTCGAAGTAGAGTGTGATGCTAGCGGAGTTGGCATTGGAGCGGTTCTCATTCAAGGAAAGCGTCCTATTGCTTATTTTTCAGAAAAGTTAAACGGTGCTCGTCTCAATTATTGTACGTACGACAAGGAGCTCTATGCTATTGTGAGGGCTCTAGATCATTGGAGTCACTATCTTCGGCCGAAACATTTCATCCTACATTCGGACCATGAATCATTGAAGTATATTAACGGACAACAAAAGTTAAGTCCAAGGCATGCGAAGTGGGTGGAATTCTTACAATCATTTCATTTTTTATTGAAGTATAAGGATGGCAAGAGCAACATTGTAGCGGATACGTTGTCCAGTGCCTTACTCTCTACCCTTGATGTTCGTTTTCTTGGATTCGATATAGTGAGAGAATATTATGACAGTGATGCAGATTTTGGTGAGACTTTTGCTCTTTGCAAATCTGGTCCGTTTGGAGAATTTTCGATACAGGAAGGCTTCCTCTTCAAAGGAAACTGTCTTTGCTTGCCCAAACACATGGTTCGAGAATTGTTGGTTCGGAAGGCTCACGGGGGAGGCTTGGCTAGCCACTTTGGTTCGGCTAAGACGTTAGATGTGCTTAAGGAACATTTTTATTATCCAAGGATGCAGGGGGTAATATAATTAGTAAATATGTGACATGCCATGTTGCGAAGAGTTCGTTCAAACCAGGAGTCTATACACCTTTACCGATTCCGGAAAGGCCATGGGAAGATGTGTCGATGGATTTCATTGTTGCTTTACCTTGTACTCAACGAGGAAGGGATGCTATTATGGTGGTCGTAGACCGTTTTTCGAAAATAGCTCATTTTGTAGCGTGCCACAAAACAGACAATGCAAGCAATGTGGCCAACTTATATTTCCGAGAGGTGGTACGTTTACATGGGATTCCGAAGACTATTATTTCGGATCGGGATTCAAAATTTCTTAGCTACTTTTGGAACACCCTATGGAGGAAGGTGGGAACAAAACTCCTGTTTAGCACTTCGCACCACCCTCAAACCGACGGGCAAACCGAAGTGACTAATCGCACTCTGGGAACGCTGTTGCGAGGTCTTGTAAGCAAGACACAAAAGGACTGGGATCTAAAACTGACACATGCGGAGTTTGCTTATAATCGTTCTCCTACTCATGCCACGGCGCACTCTCCATTTGAAGTAGTTTACGGGCTGAATCCTTACATACCGTTAGATCTAATTTCATTACCGAGTGACGAATTGGTGCATAAAGATGCGGACTCAAAGCTGAAGTCAATGATGAAATTACACGAAAAGGTGCGTAACTGATACGAATTACGTATGAAAGTGGACATAAACTTGTATGGAATGCAGCGGAAATATAATTGATCCTTACAACACTCGAATATGTGTAACACTCGTAAGATATAACCGAAAGTAGGGCAATTCGGCTTACATAAACAAGAACAATATGAATGATTTATCAAACTAGACTAGTTTGATAAGATAATCTTTCCTCAAGACCTATTGAGAATCGATTCGATTAAAACTCAAAAACGCGTCGAATTATAATCAAGGTTTCGATGAAAAGCATTCACCAAGAAAACACAAGTGTATTCTTATTTCTTCAACATACAATATACTCTCTATTACAAGGCTAATCAATGACTACTTATAGGAGGTGAAGCCTTCTTACAACTAAGGAATCTAAAACAACAAGATCCCATGATCTTTGAAATGAAAAACAAAAACCAAGTAAAGAAATCAAAAGCAAGATCAAATGATCTTGAAAAGGAAGACAAGAATCAAAATAAAACTATAAAAATAACAACATCAAATAATAAGGGGATAAAGAAAGGAAAAGGAGACAAAAACAACACACAAGGTGTATAAACAAAAAGGGGCTGGCTGCCGGACACGGGCCGTGTCGATGGACACGGTCGCAGCGCATTGTGGACGGATGCAGCAGGACTCGACCGTGTTGGTGACACGGTCGGCCGGTGTCAGACTTCGATGCTTTCCGGAAGAGTAGGACACGGCCGTGTCTCGGGACACGGTCGAGTCCGGCGGCGGTCGTTCGGCCAATTCCGGAAGGTTGCGACACGGGCGTGTCCTGGGACACGGTCGAGCTCTCAGCCTTGGTCCTTTTACGTATTGTGTCCGTTTCTCGCCTAAATCAAGCCGCCGACGTGCATGACGCGTTGTAAGGCCATTTACGTATCATCTCCTCCCCTTTAAAGAGATTCGTCCTCGAATCTAAAGTCAAGGACGGTTGGTATTCCGGATAGGGTTGTGCTCCTCCCGGGTTGAAGATGTAATTTTCGTCGGATGTGTTGACGTTTGCTTGGGATTGCATTTTTAAAAGATCAACCTGCAAAATAAAACAAACGACGTATCTAGGTGTCTACCATTTCCCTTAACGGAATCCCCAAAAAAAGATTTGTGGTTTAACGGAATAATTTCCATTTCCGGCGTCATGTGGGCACAAATCTTGTCCTCATTCCTTTCATCAATGAGTTCGTCTTTTACTGTTTTCCAGTCACATATAGCCACATAGCTTTTACGTTGGTTGGTGTCGGGAACCGGATCAATGAGAACAATTGGATTGAGATCCTCCAATTTTTTAACAATAATAGGAATAACCTCATAGAAATTTTGGGGAACAATCGCCTTGTCCTCAATCTATTCATCTTCTGTAGCTTGGGGAATGGACGGTTGTGTAGAACTAAAAAGTATACTTGTGAGTTCCTCACTCGTTAACTCGTCCTGATGCTCCAAATCATTTGAAACCGATTTGGTTTCTAAAGTACGAAAAACTAAGTCTGTATCATAATCGGGAGCATCGTAAACTACACATTCTTCTTCTACTTCGTCCTCTATATCAAACTTGAGAATGTCGCCTAGCCTTTCTTGTTCTTCCTCGGCTATTAACTCGTCTCGGGTAGCAAGAGTCGGGCAAACATCTTGCGCATGATCGAACCCTTGGCCAGTGAAACAACTCACCTCCAGCAAACTCGTCTCATTAGGCAAGTCGAGAGCTTTAGAAACCGAGTTGGGGGCTAATGTTGTTACGATTTTGAGAGCCGAACTCAAGCTGAAAGGTACGTATCTCTTGCGAAGTTTTCTTTTCAACGACTCCCACGAACGGATCTTGTTTTTTCCAGCACGAGTCCTTTGCTTCTTCTTTAATTCGAACCAAACTGAAGCGCCTTTAACCAACTTGATAATTGCATATTTGCAACGCTCCTAATCGTTAAGACCTTTAAACTCGAACAAGTGATCCATCTTACGTTCCCATTCCAAATAAATTTTGGGATCGGTACCTCCGATGAACTTCGGAAGTTCGCTCAACTCGAACTCGTTAGTATGGCGTGGAGAACACAGGACTTCTCCTCCTCGTAGAGGTTCCAGTAAGTCATGTAAAGCATCACGTAGCTTTACCAAGAATTCGGTATTGGAAAAATCCATCTCGTCTAATGATCAAGAAATCGAACAGAAAATTTGCCAAGAAAGCCGTAAAGAATGAACCAAGAAGATGATCAAAGAATCTGATCTCCACCGTTCAAACTGTATTCGATGAGTTGGCTTACCTTTGTCAAAATTTCGTGACGATCCAACGGTCGAATCCACGGGAAACTTTATTTTGTTCCGACTGCGCTAATCTGCCAATGTTATGCGAAAATTCTTCTAACCGTGAAGAACAACCCAAGAAGGTGACTAAATACTTCAACTAAAAATTCATTGAATAAATAGCCCAAGGAGATGACCCTGGGCTCTGATACCACTAATGATACGAATTACGTATGAAAGTGGACGTAAACTCGTATGGAATGCAGCGGAAATATAATTGATCCTTACAACACTCGAATATGTGTAACACTCGTAAGATATAACCGAAAGTAGGGCAATTCGGCTTACATAAACAAGAACAATATGAATGATTTATCAAACTAGACCTATAGTTTGATAAGATAATCTTTTCTCAAGACCTATTGAGAATCGATTCGATTAAAACTCAGCAGCGTCGAATTATAATCAAGGTTTCGATGAAAAGCATTCACCAAGAAAACACAAGTGTATTCTTATTTCTTCAACATACAATATACTCTCTATTACAAGGCTAATCAATGACTACTTATAGGAGGTGAAGCCTTCTTACAACTAAGGAATCTAAAACAACAAGATCACATGATCTTTGAAATGAAAAACAAAAACCAAGTAAAGAAATCAAAAGCAAGATCAAATGATCTTGAAAAGGAAGACAAGAATCAAAATAAAACTATAAAAATAACAACATCAAATAATAGGGGGATAAAGAAGGAAAAAGGAGACAAAAACAACACACAAGGTGTATAAACAAAAAGGGGCTGGCTGCCGGACACGGGCCGTGTCGATGGACACGGTCGCGGCGCATTGTGGACGGATGCAGCAGGACTCGACCGTGTTCGGCTGACACGGTCGGGCTGGTCGGCAGACTTCACTGCTTTCCGGAAGAGTAGGACACGGCCGTGTCTCGGGACACGGTCGAGTCCGGCGGCAGTTCGTTCGGCCAATTCCGGAAGGTTGCGACACGGGCGTGTCCTGGGACAAGGTCGAGCTCGACAACTTGGTCCTTATACGTATTGTGTCCGTTTCCTCGCCTAAAAATGTCGCCGTACGTGCATGACGCGTTGTAAGGCCATTTACGTATCAGTAACCGAATCAAGGAGATAAACGAGACGTACAAAAGGAAGTCGAACAAACAAAGAAAACCGAGATTATTCGAGGTTGGGGATTTAGTTTGGGTGCATTTGAGGAAAGAGCAATTTCCGAGTAAGCGTAAGAACAAGTTAATGCCACGTGTTGAGGGACCGTTTAAAGTAGTTGCAAAGGTCAATGACAATGCCTACAAGTTAGAACTTCCGGGTGATTATAGAGTGCATGCTACTTTTAACATAGGTGATCTATCTCCTTATCTCGATGACAATGGAATTGCGGAATTGAGGACAATTCCTTTTAACGAAGAAGGGAATGATACGAAACCGACTACTCCAAGTGAAGAAGGCGAAGTGAGGATTGACGTAAAACACCTTGGACATACTCCAACATACTTAGGCGAGAAAAAGGATACGAGACTCGGAGTAACCTTGGTGATCGGACTTGGAGTAACCTAAACATAGCCAACTTACATCACAAAAGGGTCCAAGTGGTGAAGGCAAAATAATAAAGACTACATCCTTTCTTTATTATAAAGGTTGCAGGATTCTCGGCGGCCTGCATTTGTGAAGGGCGGTTATCACCTTGGAGACAAAATCCATCTTTTACTCCTTTTGTTTGCAAGTGGCGTGGGGAACCTTTTATTGTCTTTTCCTTTATTTTAAGACCAAATGGTCTTATTATCTTGTAATATTTTAAGTCATCTTGTCAGGCTACTTTTACCTATAAGTAGTCATGTTTAAAATTGTAATGACGGAGATTATTGAACAAAAACAAAAAATACCCTGTGTATTGTTTCAGTGTTGGACGAGTGATACGAATTATCCGGGAGAGGCGGATACGTATCGGTCGGAGTGATTGTAGGAATATTGTAGCGGAAGGCTTTTATACGAGTTGATACGAATTACGTACGTAATGCGTATGAAATACAACGGAAGATTATTATGTTTGGAAAAGTATCAAAGTATCAACGAAAAATAAAAGGTGGTGACCGAACTTTAATGGATTTCGGCCGTGAGGTAGTAGTGTATACGGATTTGGATGTGTTTTATCGAACTAGACCTATAACTCGATAAAAGTAATCTCTTCCCAAGACCTATTGAGAATTGATCAAGTTAAAATCTCGAGACGCGTCGAAATAATAACCAAGGTTTTGTTGAACTCGTTCAACGTATATTTCAAAGAAATACAAGGTTTATTAAACTTCCAAGATTCGAGATGTTTTTACAAATGTTACAAGTACTACTATATATAGTAGTATACAAAAGATAAGGAAATAACAAAGACAAGAAAAACGAAAATACAAGTCTCCATCAAGCATGTTTCGGCCGAGATGTGTGGGGAAGGGAAGGATTTTGGACAAGATAACAATCTTGGACTAGATGACATTGACATGTAGAAAAAGACTTGATGAAAGTCTTCATCAAGGGGTCATTTTCGGCCGATTTGTAGGGAGGTTGATATCTTGATTTGGATATGGTATCTTCAAGTGTCTTGGACTTTATTTGGTGAATTTGTCATGTAGAAAAAAGACTTGATGAAAGTCTTCATCAAGTAGGAAATTTTCGGCCTATTCAAAGGAGGTGGGGATGAGGAGATTCTTCAATATCTTGTGAAAGATATGAAGACAAGCAAGGGTCCCTTTCAAGCATGCTTTGGCCGATTTTTATTATGGTGGGGAAGAGAAAATATCTTCATGATCTTGGACCAAATATGATGCTGTCGGTTTTGTCATTTCTGGGATCCAATGAGTCCGAATTTGGTCCTATGGTCTTCATAAGATTTGTAGCACTCTTTCTTAGCTTTCCATGGCCACTTGAATCACCTGAATCGGATTTCGGACGAGAAAGTTATGGGCAAAATACTAAAACTGCTACGAAGTCGTCGTGCGCGCGAGAATTGGTAATTTGTCCATGTATTTTGCATGAGGATTTTATGTATGCCTGCGACTCAATCAAGCTTGGTTGGATAATCTTCTTTTTTGTATTTGATGATGTTGACCGATTCGTATCAACGAGTTTCCTTCCAAATTTTGATTATTATTCGATGCATTTTCGAATCTTAATCTGATCGATTCTCAATAGGTCTTGAGAAGAAATCACCTTATCGAATTATAGGTCTAGTTCGATAAAACAACTGTTTTCGGTCCAGTTTCAATATTCTTCTTATTTTCGATACGGGGTTGTACTTGATCGGGAGTTCGCATCAATTGCTGTTCGATCGTCCGAAACTTGCTTTCTGTTTCTATTAGCATACGAACGAAACTTTACTTTGAGTGCATTGTTTGGAGTTGTCCGTTTAGTCATTTCCATTCGGCCGATTCTGTCTTGTTCTTGTATGTCAGCTGTTGCTAGTCTTGTTCGATTCCTTTTTACCAAGTGTTGTTCGCTTCCGCTCGTCAAAACAGCCTTCCGCTGTACCGATAGCGAATTCGCATCACAAAGGGGAGATCAATACCTTGTTACACGAATTTGCGGATGTTTTTTCAGAAGACTTACCGCCGGGTTTGCCGCCCTTACGTGGGATTGAACACCCAGTCGATCTTATACCGGGTTCATCACTCCCTAACAAAGCCTCATATTGATGTAACCCCAAGGAGATGAAGGAGTTACAACAACAAATCGAGGAGCTAATAAACCGCGGGTACGTTCGAGAGAGTTTGAGTCCTTGTGCGGTTCCGGTTTTGCTTGTCCCGAAGAAAGATGGATTATGGCGAATGTGTATAGATAATAGAGCCGTGAATAACATAACCATCAAGTATCGATTCCCAATTCTGAGACTTGATGATATGTTGGATGAATTGCATGGTTCGGTGGTTTTTCGAAAATTGATTTGAGAAGCGGCTATCATCAAATTCGCATGCGAGAAGGTGATGAATGGAAGACGGCTTTTAAAACAAAACATGGATTGTACGAGTGGCTCGTCATGCCCTTTGGCCTTACAAATGCGCCAAGTACTTTCATGAGATTAATGAATGAGGTACTTAAACCATTTTTGGAAAGTTTGTCGTCGTATATTTGGATGGCATCTTGATTTATAGTCGATCATTACAAGAACATACCGGGCACTAGAGGCAAATCTTCGAGACCCTTTGGGACCAAAAGCTTTATTGGAAGAAGGAGAAGTGCTCGTTTCTAGTCGAAAGTGTAGCCTTTCTTGGCTACATCATTTCAAAGGAAGGAGTGTCGGTTGATCAAGCCAAGACCGAGGCGATTAAGTCTTGGCCTACTCCTAAGACCATCACGAAAGTCCAATCCTTCCACGGACTTGCTTCATTCTATCTGAGGTTCATCCGAGACTTTAGCACCATTTGAATTCTGATAACGGAATGCTTGAAAAAAGGACCATTTGTGTGGAACGGGGCTGCCCAAGAGGCGTTTGAAAAGTTGAAAACAAATATGTGTGAGGCACCTATCTTGGCGTTACCCGATTTTTCACAACCGTTCGAGGTAGAATGTGACGCGAGTGGAGTGGGTACTGGGGCGGTTCTCGTCCAAGTGAGACGACCGATTGCATACTTCTCGGAGAAATTGGGTGGGGCTCGACTCAACTATTATACTTATGACAAAGAGTTCTATGCCATTGTGAGAGCTCTCGATCATTGGAGTCATTATCTTCGGCCGAAACACTTTATTCTACATTCGGATCACGAGTCTTTGAAATATATTAATGGGCAACAGAAGTTGAGTCCGAGACATGCTAAGTGGGTGGAGTTCTTGCAATCGTTCCACTTTTTATCGAAGTATAAGGATGGCAAGAGCAACATTATGATGGATGCGTTGTCTAGACGGTATGCCTTGCTCTCTACTCTTGATGTTCGTTTGCTAGGGTTCGAGACGTTGAAGGAATATTATGATGGTGATGTGGATTTTGGTGAGACTTTCACTCATTGCAAATCAGGTCCGTTTGGAGAATTTACGATACAAGAAGGCTTCCTCTTCAAAGGAAATCGTCTTTGCTTATCCAAACACGCGGTTCGAGAATTGTTGGTTCGGGAAGCTCACGGTGGAGGCTTGGCTGGCCATTTTGGTCCGGCTAAGACATTAGAGGTACTTAAGGAACATTTTTATTGGCCAAGGATGCAAGGGGATGTGAATGACATAACTAGTAAGTGTGTGACATGCCATATTGCGAAGAGTTCGTTCAAGTCAGGAGTATACACGCCTTTGCCGATTCCGAAAAGGCCATGGAAAGATGTCTCGATGGATTTCATTGTTGCTTTACCTCGTACTCAATGAGGGAGGGATGCTATTATGGTTGTTATAGATCGATTTTCGAAGATAGCTCACTTTGTGGCTTGCCACAAAATGGACGACGTGAGAAATATCGCCGATTTGTACTTCCGAGAGATTGTACAATTGCATGGGGTCTCGAAGACGACTATTTCGGATCGGTGGGAACCAAACTTCTATTTAGCACGTCGAATCATCCGTAAACGAACGGCCAAACCGAGGTAACCAATCGAACCTTGGGCACTTTATTACGTGGTCTTATGTGCAAGAGACAAAAGGATTGGGATTTGAAGCTTGCACATGCGGAGTTTGCTTATAATCATTATCCTACTCATGCCACGGCACACTCTCCGTTTGAAGAAGTTTATGATACGAAGCCGAATACTCCAAGCGAAGAAGATGAAGTAAGAATTGACGTAAAACACCTCGATCGCACTACAACCTACTTAGGCGAGAAAACAGAAACGAGGCACGGAGTTACCTTGATAGTCGGAATTGGAGTAACTTAAACAAAAGACAAGCAGCACCTTGGGGAGGGGAAAAGAATCAAGTGGCAACTAAACAAATAAAAGAATGTTCAGCTTTCTCTTACAAAGGCAGCAGGATTCTTGGCAAAAAGGGCGGCTGTCAAACTTCAACTTGGAGACAAAGACCCAACTTTTACTTTTGTCAACAAGTGACATGAAGAACCTTTTATTATCCTTTCATTATTTTAAAGAACAGCTTGTAATAGTTTAAGTTATTTTGTCAGGCCACTTTTGCCTATAAATAGTGGCAGTAGAGTTGTAATAGGGAGAGTATTGAATGTTGAAGAATTGAGAACACTTTGTGTTTTTCCCTGGTGAATGCTTTTCATCAAAACTTGGTTTTTATTCGACGCGTTTCGAATACTAATCTGATTGATTCTCAATAGGTCTTGAGGAGAAATCACTTTATCAAATTATAGGTCTAATTTGATAAAACATCTGTTTATATCTTGTTTCGATATTCTGTTTATTATTCGATACAGTTGTATACTTGTTCAATATTTCGTATAAAGTGTTGTTCGATCCTTCGAACGTGTTTCCTGTCTTAAATCCGTTTCCGAACGAAACGTGCTGTTTCGAGTCTTTTCATTTGGACCAAATTCCTGTCTTGTGGCTGTATCGAATCACCGCCTTCATCACTCGCCAGCATTGTTGCTGTAGCGAGCTGTTGTCGCCAGTTCCCGACAGTTTCTTGCCGATAGCTTCCGCTCGTCAAAAAGCCTTCCGCTGTATCGATAGCGAATTCGCATCACAAGTGAGAATTCGTATCAGTTTATGGGTTGAATCCTTACATGCCGTTAGATCTAATTTCATTGCCTAGTGACGAGTTGGTGCATAAAGGATGCAGAGTCGAAGCTGAAGTCAATGATGAAATTACACGAGCAAGTACGTAATCGAATCAAGGAGATAAATGAAACTTACAAAATAAAGTCGAACAAGCAAAGAAAACCGAGATTATTCGAAGTTGGTGAATTGAGAAAAGAGCAATTTCTGAGTAAATGTAAGAACAAGTTAATGCCGCGAGCGGAGGGACCGTTTAAAGTAATTGTGAAGGTGAACGACAATGCATACAAGTTAGAACTTCCAAGAGATTATGGGGTTCATGCAACCTTTAATGTTGGGGATCTTTCGCCTTACCTTGATGATGACGGAATTTTGGAATTGAGGACAATTCCCTTTAAAGGGGGAGGAGATGATATGAGATTGACAAATACAAATGAAGAAGACGAGGTAAGAATCAATGTGAGTGACCTTACAACACGCCATGCACTTACAACTACATATTTTTGCGAGAAAACGGACACAAAACGTGGAGTGACCATGGTGCTCGGTCTCGACCGTGTCGCACTATTCCGGAAAAGCAAAAGTCACTGCCTGCCGAACTTGGCCCTGTCAGGCGACACGGCCCGTGCCGAACTCTTTCGGAAAGTGCCGAAGGCGCTGCCTACCTAACCCGATCGTGTCCCAGGACACGGTCGAGTCCTGCTCAACCAAGATTCGCCAGAACGTGCACCGCGGTCGTGTCCAGCGACACGGCCCGTGTTCAGTCGCCAGCCTTCTTTTTTTATAGTCTTTTGTGTGTTGATTTTTTATCTTCTTTTCCTTTCTTTATCAAGATTGTGTTCCCCTTCCCTTTGATATGATTTGATTTTGTGTTCCCCTTTATATTTTTATCTTGATTTTGTCTTTCTTTTCAAGATCATGTGATCTTATATTTTTGTTTTCTTTAGTTGATTTTTAGAAGACTACATCCCTATACGTAGTATTGGTGATTCTTGTAATAGCAATTATTGAATGTTGAAGAAGATAATGCACTTTGTATTACACCCTTGTTGAATGAGTTTCATCAAAACCTTGATTATTATTTGAAGCGTTTTTGAGTATTAATCCGATCGGTTCTCAATAGGTCTTGAGAAGAAATCACCTTATCGAATTGTAGGTCTAATTCGATAAATCTTTGTTCTTGTTCGGTCGAACCTTCTTGGTCGATTTTGTTACTATATCCAATATTATTTCCATAATTTTACATTCGAAATACCCTATCCACAAAAATATACCTCCGCTACGATATAATTCCACATACTCTGACCGATACAAATTCACATTCTGAGCAAATTTGTATCAGCATTTACTTCTTGATTAAGTCCTGCTAATAGGAGATAAGACCACTACATGTATTCGAGTCAGAACTCTACAAAATCTCGGTTTTATTGATTAAATTCGAGCATTTATATTGAGAATTAGCGATAACAACTCTGATTAAGCCTTTACTTCTTGATTAAGTATCGTTAGTAGGAGATTAGACCACGTTACATGTATTCGAGTCAGTACTCTATTAAAACTCAGATTAATTGATTAAGTTCGAGCCTTTTGTACTCAGAATTGGCTATAATAGCTCTGATTAAGCCTTTACTTCTTCATTAAGTCTTGTTAATAGGAGATAAGTCCATGTTGCATGTATTTGAGTCTCTATAAAAACTCGAGTTTATTGGTTAGATTCGAGCCTTTTGTACTGGGGATTGGTATAACAACTCTGACTAAGCTTTTAGTTCTTGATTATGTTCAAAGATTGGCTATACTAGCTCCGATTAAGCCGTTACTTCTTCATTAAGTCTTGTTAATATGAGATAGGACCATGTTACATGCATTCGAGTTGGAACTCAACGAAAACTCGGGTTTATTGATTAGATCCAAGCATTCAGTATTGAAAATTGGCTATAAGAGCATCGATTAAATCTTTACTTCTTGATTAAGTCATGTTAATAGGGAATTAGACCACATTACATGTATTCGAGTCAGAACACTATGAAAACTCAGATATCTTGACTCGAGCCTTTTGTACTCAAAACTGTCTATAATCGCTCCAATTAAGCCTTTACTTCTTGATTTAGTCTGGTTAATAGGAGATAAGACCATGTTGCATGTATTTGAGTTGGAACTTTACGAAAACTTGGGTTTATTGGTTAGATTCGAGCCTTTTGTACTGAGAATTGACTATAACAACTACGATTAAACCTTTACTTCTTGATTAATTCTTGTTGTAGCAAGGACTGGATGTAATAGCTCCAATTAAGTCTTTACTTCTTGAATAAGCCTGTTAATAGGAGATAAGACCACATTACATGCATTCGAGTCGGAACTCTATAAAAACTCGGGTTTATTGATTAGATTCGAGCCTTTTCTACTCAGAATTGGCTATAACAACTTCAATTATGTTTTTACTTTTTGATTAGGTCTTGTTGTAGCAATGATTGGCTATAATAGCTCCGATTAGGCCTTTACTTCTTGATTAAGTTTTCTTAAGATGAGATAAGGCCACTACATGTATTCGAGTCGGAACTCTATGGAAACTTAGTTTTATTAATTTGATTCGAGCATTTGTATTGATAATTGGCTATAATAGCTCTGATTAAGCCTTTACTTATTGATTAAGTATTGTTAGTAGGAGATTAGACCACGTCACATGTATTCGAGTGACAACTCTATTAAAACTCGGGTTTATTGATTAGATTCGATCCTTTTGTACTTCTAATTGGCTACAATGACTCTAATTAAGCATTTACTTCTTGATTAAGTCTTGTTAATAGGTGATAAGACCATGCTGCACGTATTCGAGTCTGAACTCTACGAAAACTCGGGTTTATTGGTTAGATTTGAGCCTTCTATATTGAGAATTTGATACGAATTTACTCGGAAAAAGAATATGTATCGGTCGGAGTATGTGTAAGTGTATGATAGCGGAAGTCTTTTTATGAGTAGGGTGTTTTTGGATGTATTTTATGGAAGTAATATCGGATATAACAATGAAAAATCGAACAAGAACAAAGGTTTATCGAATTAGACCTATAATTCGATAAGATGATTTCTCCTCAAGACCTATTGAGAATCGATCGGATTAATACTCGAAAACACGTCGAATAAAAATTAAGTTTCGATGAAAAGCATTCACCAAGGAAAACACAAAGTGTATTCTTCTTTCAACATTCAATGATCTTGATACAAGGCTATCAAAGCCTACTTATAGGAAAACCCAAGTCTCCCTACCATAATTAAAGAAAACAATTCAAAGATTACAAAATTTTTGAATAATCAAAACAAATCAAAATAAAATACAAAGGGGAACACAAAATCACAATTTAGGGGAAATGGAATCCCTAAAATGAGTAAAGACAGAAAAGAAAAGACAAACTAAACACAAAAGTGTATAAAATAAAAGGGGTTGGCTGCCGAACACGGGCCATGTCGATTGACACGGCTGCGGCTGCATGTGCGGGCGCAACATGTTCGGCAGGACTCGACCGTGTCGCCTGGCACAGTCGGGTTGGTCGGACAGTGAGATTTCACTATCCGGAAGAGTGTGATACGGTCGTGTCGCCTGACACAGTCGGGTTGGTCGGGCAGCGAGATTTCACTATCCGGAAGAGTGTGACACGGCCGTGTCGCCTAACATGGTCGGGTTCGGCTGGCAGTGTGTTTGGATCTTCCGCCACAGCATGACACGGTCCGTGTCATATGACACGGCCGAGACCGAGACTCCACGTCTTGTGTCTGTTTTCTCGACTAAATATGTAGTCGTCCGTGCATGCCGTGTTGTAAGGTGATACGATATCTAATATTCCAATCGAAGAAGCTCCAATAAAAATCGACGTCC
The DNA here is from genome assembly GCA_033398695.1 of Orobanche coerulescens. Lineage (NCBI taxonomy): Eukaryota > Viridiplantae > Streptophyta > Magnoliopsida > Lamiales > Orobanchaceae > Orobanche > Orobanche coerulescens. The sequence continues at coordinate 103,987 of JAWKAU010000293.1, forward strand.
ACGACGATACGCATGGCCATGCATCATTATACTTGGGAGAAAAGAATACGCGGATTGGAGTTACGTTGTTAATCAGAACAGGAGTAACGTAAAACTCGACGACGGAATCGGTCCGAAAGCATGAAGATCGGCCAAAACATGCTTGAAAGGGACCCTTTGTCTTCATATCTTTCACAAGATAAGTGAAGATCACCTCCTTCCCCACCTTGTTTGAAAATCGGCCAAGACAAAATAAAAGACCCCATCTTCATATCTTATCAAGATCCATGAAGATCATGTCCTAAATAAATCTCCCAAACCTCCCCACAAAATCGGCCGAAATCTCCCATGGATAAAGACTTTCATCAAGTCTTTTTCAACATGTCAAAGTCATACACACTACATTCCAAGATACTTGAAGATTGTCCAAAATCTTGCCTTCCCCACCTTGAAGAATCGGCCGAACAAGCTAAAGGATGGAGACTTGCATTTTCGTTTTTTTTCTTGTTGTTTTTGTATCATTATCCTTGTATACTACTATATATAGTAGTCCATGTGGTGATTGTAAGATACCTTGAAAGTAATAAACCTTGTATTTCCTTTGAAATATACGTTGAACGAGTTCAACAAAACTTTAGTTATTGTTTCGACGCGTCTCGAATTATAACTTGATCGATTCTCAATAGGTCTTGAGGAGAGATTATTTTTATCGAGTTATAGGTCTAATTCGGTAAAACACATTCAAACCCATACACTATCCTACATCCCGGCTGAAAACCGTATAAATTTCGGCCACCACCTTTTATTTTGTCAGACGACGAGTTGTCAGACGAGCGAGTCCTCATTGTTCAAATTGTCAGACGAGCGAGTCTTGCTGCTCGGAAGTGCTATATCGACGAGTTGTCATTGCTCGAATCGCTAGAGCGCTTGCTTCATTTCGGAGTAATCGTTCGCTACCGACGTGAAAGAGTCTTCTCATTGCATCGAGAGAGAATTCGTATCATAAGACCGTGATAATCTTCCGTTGTATTTTATACGTTTTACGTACACTTACATACGTAATTCGTATCATAAGTGGTATCAGAGACATTTGTCTCACAGTTCTCGACATTACTCAAGAAGATGGCTTTCACCGATGAAGAAGTAGCACAACTACGTGACGTCCTTCGCGGCTTACCGGAGCCCAGAATCCATGCACGACGAGGACATGACACCATGCATGCACCACGACATGCGGATGAATACAAGACCAGCGAACTTCCGGAGTTCGTAGGCGGCACCGATCCCGAGGTTTATTTGGAGTGGGAAAGAAAAATTGAACGAATGTTTGAGTTCAAGGATCTCAATGACGAAGTACGTTGCAAGTACGCGATTCTCAAACTTGGAAAGGGAGCTTCCCTTTGGTTTGAGCGAATGAAGACACAAAGAGTTCGTGCCGGAAAAGAAAAGATACGTTCGTGGGATTCTCTAAAAAGGAAACTACGAAAAAGATATGTCCCGGCTACACACAAGTTAAGCTTGTATCGAAAAATTTCTGACCTCACGCAAGGAAAGCTAAGTGTCGAGGAGTACATCGAGGAGTTTGAAAACTTATCCTTGATGGGAGAACTTGAAGAAAGCGAAGAATTGCGAATGTCCTGTTTCCTACGAGGTTTGAACAAAAATATTGCAAATTCCGTGGAACTCTACCCCTATTCCGACTTTGATACTTTATGCGGACTTTGCATAAAGTTGGAAAATCAAAACAAAACAAAACTCTCTAAACCCGAATTCCCACCTAAATACGAAAATACCAACTTTGGCGCGAGTTCTAGCTCGTTTCCAAAAACGGTCACCACAAGCCAACCTGTTACTACCATTCCAAAAACTCCTATCACACCAAAAGAAACAAGCCTATCTAAAGTCCGGTGTTTCAAATGTCAAGGATTTGGACACTATCAAAGTGCTTGTCCTAATCGGAGGATTGTGACGTTACGAGAAGCCATAGCCGTCCGAGAAGAATTACTAGCCGAAGAAGAAAGAATTGGAGAAGTTTTTAACTTAGAAGCAGGCGAAGAAGAAGAAGAATGCGAGGCATACGATGCCCCGAACTATGACACGAACCTCGTCCTTCGCATGTTACAAACGGCAAGCGGCCAGTGACGAAGAACAACGAGACCAAATCTTTCACACGAAGTGTCGTGTCGGAGAGAAATGGTGTAGCTTGATCATTGACGGTGGGAGTTGTACAAACGTGGCATCGAGCGAGATGGTCTCAAAACTCGGCTTGATCACCACGGCCCATCCAAAGCCGTATGCACTCCATTGGCTCGATGATGGAAACAAAGTGAAAGTATCAAGACAAGTGAAGGTCGGACTCACCATGGGTTCGTACGGTGATGATATTACATGCGATGTACTACCAATGGACGCATGTCACGTGTTATTAGGAAGACCTTGGGTATTTGATCGGGACGTACTACATCGAGGGAGGAGTAACGAGTATGAGTTACGTGACAAAGGTAAAAAAATTGTTCTTAAACCTATGTCACCTCAAGCTATCCGGGCGATGAGCTCGAAAAAAGTCGAAGGACCAAAACTTACGATGTTTGCAAACGAGAAGGAAGTCGAACACGCCATTGACGATGGCGAACGTGTTTATTTGATGATGATCAAAGAGGTCCGAAATCTTGCCACCAATTCACACCATGAGGAAGAGATAGATGCACTATTACACGAGTTTTCGGACGTATTCCCCGAAGACTTGCCGGTAGGATTACCGCCTATCCGCGGAATTGAACACCAGATTGATCTTATACCGGGAGCTCCATTACCGAACAAAGCAGCGTATCGTTGTAATCCCGAAGAAACCAAAGAACTACAACGTCAAATTGATGAACTCATGAATCACGGATATGTCCGAGAAAGTTTAAGTCCGTGTGCGGTTCCAGTTCTACTTGTACCAAAAAAAGACGGAGCATGGCGAATGTGTATTGACAGTAGAGCCGTGAATAACATCACCGTCAAGTATCGGTTCCCCATCCCGAGACTAGACGACATGCTGGACGAGTTACATGGCTCGGTTATATTTTCCAAAGTTGATTTACGGAGCGGATACCATCAAATCCGCATGCGAGAGGGAGACGAATGGAAAACGGCGTTTAAAACAAAGAATGGACTTTACGAATGGGTTGTGATGCCATTCGGCCTCACCAACGCCCCGAGCACTTTTATGAGGTTGATGAACGAGGTTCTCAAACCTTTCTTGGGAAAGTTTGTTGTCGTATACTTAGACGACATTTTGATCTACAGTCGATCCGTAGAGGAACATCTCGAACATTTGCGGTACGTATTTGAGACGCTAAGGGAACAAAAACTTTATGGAAAACGGGAGAAGTGTACTTTCCTAGTCGAGAGTCTTGTCTTTCTCGGCTATGTTGTTTCGAAAGACGGAGTTTCGGTCGACCAATAGAAGATCGCGGCAATCAAGTCGTGGCCGACCCCAAAGACAATCACGGAGGTACGGTCATTTCATGGCCTCGCTTCTTTTTACCGACGATTCATACGGGACTTTAGCACTATCTCCAGTCCGATCACGGAGTGTCTAAAAAAAGGAACCTTTGCATGGAACGAGGCGGCCCAAAAGGCTTTTGAAAATTTAAAAGGAAAATTATGTGAAGCACCGATTTTGACGTTACCCGATTTTTCACAACCGTTTGAGGTGGAATGCGACGCTAGCGGAGTTGGAATCGGGGCAGTGCTTATTCAAAGAGGCCGCCCCATCGCCTATTTTTCGGAGAAGTTAAGTGGCGCCCGAGTGAATTATTGTACTTACGACAAGGAGTTCTATGCTATCGTGAGAGCACTCGATCATTGGAGTCATTATCTACGTTCGAAACATTTCGTGCTGCATTCGGATCACGAGTCGTTGAAATACATCAACGGACAAAGTAAGCTAAGCCCGAGACATGCAAAATGGGTGGAATTTTTACAATCTTTTCACTTTTCATCTAAGTACAAAGACGGGAAGAGTAATGCAGTGGCGGATGCACTATCAAGACGGTATGCCTTACTGTCGATGCTAGACGTTCGTTTGTTGGGGTTCGAGACTTTGAAAGATCATTACAACGACGATTTGGACTTCGGGGAAATTTTTAACCGTTGTAAAACGGCCCCGTACGAGGAATTTGTTTTACAGGATGGCTTTCTTTTCAAGGGAAATAAATTATGTGTGCCGAGACATACAATTCGGGAATTGCTGGTTCGGGAGGCGCACGGAGGAGGACTAGCCGGTCATTTCGGCTCGACCAAGACTGTAGAGGTGCTAAAAGAACATTTCTTTTGGCCAAAGATGTATGGTGACGTAAGCACAATCGTGAGCAAATGCGTCACTTGTCACATGATGAAAAGTTCGTTCAAGTCGAGTACATACATGCCGTTGCCAATACCGTTACGACCGTGGGAGGATGTCTCGATGGATTTTATTGTGGCTTTACCTCGTACTCAACGAGGCAAAGACTCGATCATGGTGGTCGTCGACCGTTTTTCGAAAATGGCTCACTTTATCGCGTGCCACAAAACCGATGATGCAAGCAATGTGGCGGACTTGTACTTCCGGGAAGTAGTTCGTTTACACGGAGTTCCAAAAACTATCGTGTCGGATCGAGATTCCAAATTTCTGAGTTACTTCTGGAATACTTTATGGAGGAAAGTGGGTACTAAACTCCTATTCAGTACTTCACATCACCCACAAACCGATGGACAGACCGAGGTAACTAATCGAACCTTGGGAGCATTATTGCGAGGGTTGGTAAATAAAACACCGAAGGATTGGGACGTTAAACTTGCTCATGCGGAATTCGCATACAACCGATCACCCGGTTATGCCACGGCCCATTCACCTTTTGAAGTAGTATACGGATTAAATCCGCACTTGCCATTGGACTTGATTCCCTTGCCGAGCAACGAATGATACGAATTACGTATGTAAGTGTACGTAAAGCGTATGAAATACAACGGAAGGTTATTACGTTTGGACAAGTATCAAAATATCGATCAAAAGTACAAGGTGGTGGCCGAAATTATACGGTTTTCGGCCGTGATGTAGGATAGTGTATGGATTTGAATGTGTTTTACCGAATTAGACCTATAACTCGATAAAGATAATCTCTCCTCAAGACCTATTGAGAATTGATCAAGTTATAATTCGAGACGCGTCGAAATAATAACCAAGGTTTTTGTTGAACTCGTTCAACGTATATTTCAAGAGAAATACAATGTTATTAATATTCAAGATTCAAGATTTTCTATTCAAGGTTGAGGATGAGGCTATTATATAGCCATTATATCTCCTAAACAAGCCAAACAAGATCAAACAAAATCTAGCTAAAATACAAGCATTTATTAAACTATTCTACAAAGATCACAACATTTTGGCTTGATGTGCATAATTTGGACGTGGGGCTTCCAAGAGGAGTGGACAAGAATCCTCCTCATGTGATATATTGTAAGGCTTGATAATGACTTGATCATGAAAGTGACATCTTGGCCTCTTCTTCTCACATGGTTCGGTTTTGTCATTTCTGGGATCCAATGAGTCCGAATTTGGTCCTGTGGTCTTCATAAGATTTGTAGCTCTCTTTCTTAGCTTTCCATGGCCACTTGAATCACCTGAATCGGATTTCGGACGAGAAAGTTATGGGCAAAATACTAAAGCTACGAAGTCGTCGTGCGCGCGAGAATTGGTAATTTGTCCATGTATTTTGCATGAGGATTTTATGTATGCCTGCGACTCAATCAAGCTTGGTTGGATAATCTTCTTTTTTGTATTTGATGATGTTGACCGATTCGTATCATACCCTCTCTCTTTAAAGGGAATTGTCCTCAATTCCGAACTCCCTTCGTCACCAAGATAATTGACTAAAGCCTCTAAGTATTTGATCTCGAAGATGTCCGCAGTACGTACATGACCCAAAATCTTGAGACGATAGGTAGTGGGGCCCTCTCGAGAATCACCAACAAAATAACTATCATTATTAATAAAATAATAATAATTATTCTGCGAGGTAATACCGATATCATGATATGAATCATCATATAACCGGACATCTGAAATGGGAAGCACGACAGTAATAATAGGTCGCTCTTCATCGGATGCCACTTCAAGCCCTGGGAAAAACGCTTCGTCGTCTACTTTCATATCAAAATCTTGGTAAGGCTCAAGATATAGATGTTCCGGAATTATAACATCTTCTTGCTCCGTATCAAGAACCGAAAACACCTCATTGGAGTTTGGACAAAAATCTTCAAAATAACTTACAGCGAGACATGGATCGCCGTCGGGCACAACATCAAAAATGGGAAACACAGAATCAATTATGGGTTCCTCTTCGTCAACTGGTTCGGTATCAAATACTGGTGGCCCTTCATAATCCGGACCAATTTCCATGACACTAACCGGCTCCTCATCATTAAAATAATTTGGTCCGTTTTGGTCAATTTGGCCAACATAACCAACTGGCCCATGCTCAAAGTAGCAAGATCCAGTTCATCAATTAGGAAACACGGCTCAACTCATCTTCTTCGTTGTATTGCGCCGTTGAAACCTCTGTCTCGTCTACCTCATTGAAAATGGTGGTAGGAACATCGTCTTCATCGACAAAAAGCTTTGCTGGAAATTCTTTGATGGGGAAAAACCTTAGATCGAAGGTCGGTGGTGGGGCGTCGAAGGATTGGTGGTAAGATGGGGACTTGAACCTTCGATTGAAATATTTTTTGAATTTAAGCCAATCTTGGATTTTAGGCTTACGTTGTTGTGAACGGGACTGTTTGATTTTGCCACCAAACGGCGGCGCTACCGCGGAGGCGCCTTGCCACCAACGAAACGCGGCGGTTGATCGGGGCAGCCTTGAAGTCCGAGTGCTCCTCACAAGCACGAAGCCATTCTATGCACGCATTTGGATTACTATCTCCGTGAAATTCCGGTATGCTGCGGAATTGGGCCAAGAAATCAATATTGTTGGCATCGTCTCGCTTTTCTTGCATACGTTGCTCCGGTAAGCCGTTTAGTGCATCACGGAGTGTCATCAAGAAATCGAGCTCGGAGAAATCCATAACAAGAATCAAGAGATAGTTCTTGACAAGAAATCGGACAGAAAATTTTCCAAGAAATCCGTGAAGAATGAACCAAGAAGATGATCAAAGAATCTGATCTCCACCGTTCAGACTGTAGTTCAATGAGTTGGCTTACTTTTGTCAAAATTTCGTGATGATCCAACGGTCGAATCCACGGGAAACTTTGTTTTCTTCCGACTGCGCTAATCTGCCAATGTCATGCGAAAATTCTTCTAACCGTGAAGAACAACCCAAGAAGGTTTCAAAAAAAAAAAAAAATTCGGTGAATATAGTTGATCGCCCAAGGAGATGACCTTGGGCTCCGATACCACTTATGATACGAATTACGTATGTAAGTGTACGTAAAGCGTATGAAATACAACGGAAGGTTATTACGTTTGGACAAGTATCAAAATATCGATCAAAAGTACAAGGTGGTGGCCGAAATTATACGGTTTTCGGCCGTGATGTAGGATAGTGTATGGATTTGAATGTGTTTTACCGAATTAGACCTATAACTCGATAAAGATAATCTCTCCTCAAGACCTATTGAGAATTGATCAAGTTATAATTCGAGACGCGTCGAAATAATAACCAAGGTTTTTGTTGAACTCGTTCAACGTATATTTCAAGAGAAATACAATGTTATTAATATTCAAGATTCAAGATTTTCTATTCAAGGTTGAGGATGAGGCTATTATATAGCCATTATATCTCCTAAACAAGCCAAACAAGATCAAACAAAATCTAGCTAAAATACAAGCATTTATTAAACTATTCTACAAAGATCACAACATTTTGGCTTGATGTGCATAATTTGGACGTGGGGCTTCCAAGAGGGAGTGGACAAGAATCCTCCTCATGTGATATATTGTAAGGCTTGATAATGACTTGATCATGAAAGTGACATCTTGGCCTCTTCTTCTCACATGGTTCGGTTTTGTCATTTCTGGGATCCAATGAGTCCGAATTTGGTCCTGTGGTCTTCATAAGATTTGTAGCTCTCTTTCTTAGCTTTCCATGGCCACTTGAATCACCTGAATCGGATTTCGGACGAGAAAGTTATGGGCAAAATACTAAAACTGCTACGAAGTCGTCGTGCGCGCGAGAATTGGTAATTTGTCCATGTATTTTGCATGAGGATTTTATGTATGCCTGCGACTCAATCAAGCTTGGTTGGATAATCTTCTTTTTTGTATTTGATGATGTTGACCGATTCGTATCAACGAATTGGTTCACAAAGACGCCGAAGCAAAACTCAAATCAATGATGAAGTTACATGAAAAGATACGGGAACGGATTAAAGAAGTGAATGAAATTTACAAACGGAAGTCGAACAAAAATAAAAAAGCGAGGTTATTTGAAGTTGGCGACTTAGTTTGGATACATTTGAGAAAAGAAAGATTTCCAAGCAAACGGAAGAACAAATTGATGCCGAGAGCCGAGGGTCCGTACAAAATTGTGGAAAAAGTGAACGACAACGCATACAAAGTCGAACTTCCGGGCGAATACGGAGTACACGCGACTTTCAACGTAGGTGATCTCTCGCCTTACCTTGACGACGATGGCATTACGGAATTGAGGTCAATTCCTTTCAAAGAAGGAGGGAATGATACGATATCTAATATTCCAATCGAAGAAGCTCCAATAAAAATCGACGTCCACGACGATACGCATGGCCATGCATCATTATACTTGGGAGAAAAGAATACGCGGATTGGAGTTACGTTGTTAATCGGAACAGGAGTAACGTAAAACTCGACGATGGAATCGGTCCGAAAGCATGAAGATCGGCCAAAACATGCTTGAAAGGGACCCTTTGTCTTCATATCTTTCACAAGATAAGTGAAGATCACCTCCTTCCCCACCTTGTTTGAAAATCGGCCAAGACAAAATAAAAGACCCCATCTTCATATCTTATCAAGATCCATGAAGATCATGTCCTAAATAAATCTCCCAAACCTCCCCACAAAATCGGCCGAAATCTCCCATGGATAAAGACTTTCATCAAGTCTTTTTCAACATGTCAAAGTCATACACACTACATTCCAAGATACTTGAAGATTGTCCAAAATCTTGCCTTCCCCACCTTGAAGAATCGGTCGAACAAGCTAAAGGATGGAGACTTGCATTTTCGTTTTTTTTCTTGTTGTTTTTGTATCATTATCCTTGTATACTACTATATATAGTAGTCCATGTGGTGATTGTAAGATACCTTGAAAGTAATAAACCTTGTATTTCCTTTGAAATATACGTTGAACGAGTTCAACAAAACTTTAGTTATTGTTTCGACGCGTCTCGAATTATAACTTGATCGATTCTCAATAGGTCTTGAGGAGAGATTATTTTTATCGAGTTATAGTTATAATTCGTAAAACACATTCAAACCCATACACTATCCTACATCCCTACTAAAACCGTATAAATTTCGGCCACCACCTTTTATTTTGTCAGATCGATGAGTTGTCAGACGAGCGAGTCCTCATTGCTCGAAATTGTCAGACGAGCAGTCTTGCTCGGAAGTGCTATATCGACGAGTTGTCATTGTTCGAATCTAGCAGCGGCTTGCTTCATTTCGGCTGAGTACTGTTCGCTACCGTACGTGAAAGAGTCTTCTGCTGTACCGAGAGAGAATTCGTATCATAAGACCGTGATAATCTTCCGTTGTATTTTATACGTTTTACGTACACTTACATACGTAATTCGTATCATAAGGTCATTTGCGTCGATCCTTACTTCGTCTTCTTCATTCGTATTAATTGATCCCGTACCAGAATTGGCTATAATAGCACCAATTAAGCCTTTACTGCTTGATTAAGTCATGTTAACAGGAAATTAGGCCACGTTATATGTATTCGAGTCATAACTCTATGAAAATTCGGGTTTATTTGTACTCAAAATTGGTTATAATAGCTCCAATTAAGCCTTTACCTCTTGATTAATTCTAGTTAATAGGAGATAAGACCGTGTTGCATGTATTCGAGTAGGAAATCTACGACAACTAGGGTTTATTAGTCAGATTCGAGCCTTTTGTACTGAGGATTGGTATAATAACTCTGGTTAAGCTTTTACCTCTTGATTAAGTTTTGTTGTAGCAAGGATTGGCTATAATAGCTCCGATTAACCCTTTTCTTCTTGATTAAGTCCTGTTAATATGAGATAGGACCACGTCATGCATTCGAGTCGGAACTCTATGAAAACTCAGGTTTATTGATTATATTCGAGCATTCTGTATTGGGAATTGGCTATAATATCACCGATTAAGCCTTCACTTCGTGATTAAGTCATGTTAATAGGGAATTGGATCACATTACATGTATTCGAGTTAGAACTCTATGAAAACTCGGGTTTATTGATTAAATTCTAGCCTTTTGTACTCAGAATTAGCTATAATATCTCTGATTAAGCCGTTACTTCTTCATTAAGTCTTGTTAATAGGAGATAAGACCATGTTGCATATATTTGAGTTAGAACTCTACGAAAAGTCGGGTTTATTGGTTAGATTCGAGCCTATTGTACTGAGCTATAATAGGTCCGATTAAGCTTTTACTTCTTGATTAAGTTCTATTAATATGAGATAGGACCACGTTACATGCAGTCGAGTTGGAACTCTATGAAAGCTCGGGTTTATTGATTAGATCTGAGCATTATGTATTGAGAATTGGCTATAATAGCATTGATTAAGCCTTTACTTCTTGATTAAGTGATGTTAATAGGGAATTAGACCACGTTACATGTATTCGAGTCAGAACTCTATGAAAGCTTGGGTTTATTGATTAGATTCGAGCCTTTTGTACTCAAAATTGGCTATAATAGATCCGATTAAGCCTTTACATCTTGATTAAGTCTGGTTAATAGGTGATAAGACCATGTTGCATGTATTCGAGTCGAAATTTTACGAAAACTTGGGTTTATTGGTTAGATTCGAGCCTTTTATACTAAGAATTGACTATAACAACTACGATTAAGCCTTTACTTCTTGATTAATTCTTGTTATAGCAAGGACTGGATATATAGCTCTGATTAGTCTTTACTTCTTGATTAAGTCTTGTTAATAGGAGATAGGACCACGTTACATGCATTCAAGTCGGAACTCTATAAAAACTCGGGTTTATTGATTAGATTTGAGCCTTTTCTACTTAGAATTAGCTCTGACAATTCCAATTAAGTTTTTACTTCTTGATTAAGTCTTGTTGTAGCAAAGATTGACTATAAGAGCTCTGATTAAGCCTTTACTTCTTAATTAAGTCCTGTTAATATGAGATAGGACCATGTTACATGCATTTGAGTCGGAACTCTATGAAAACTCAGGTCTATTGATTAGATTCTGATACGAAACCGACTACTCCAAGTGAAGAAGACGAAGTGAGAATTGACGTAAAATACCTTAAACATACTCCTACATACTTAGGCGAGAAAACGGATACGAGATCTGGAGTAACCTTGGTGATCGGAGTGGGAATAACTTAAACATGGAAACTTGCATCATGTTGGGTCCAAGCTGGTGAAGATACGATAATAAAGAAATGCCTGATTCACGGCCTGCATGTGAAGAAGAATATCACATTGGAGATGAAACCAATCCTTCATTCCTTTTGTTTGATAGTGGCGTTAAGTACCCCTTTTATTTATTTTAAGATCATGTGATCTTATCTTTTAATATTTTAAGTAATCTTGTCAGGCTACTCTTACCTATAAGTAGTCATATTTGGGTTGTAATCGATTTCATTCATTGAATGATAAAAAAAACATTGTGTATTGCTTAAAAGTGTTGGACGACTTTCCTTTCAAAATTTGGTTATTATTCGACGCATTTTCGAATTTTAATCTGATCAATTCTCAATAGGTCTTCAGGAGAAATCAACTTATCAGATTATAGGTCTAGTTCGATAAACACCTGTTTCCTGTCCTATTTCGGTAGAAAACTCCCCCTCTTCAAACAGTCCTTACATTTTGTTCCATACTTCAACTTATTGTCCATGTTCCCTGTTCGCCAAAGACATTCCTCTTGCTTTCGATACAGGGTTGTACCTGATTGGGAGTTCCCATCAATTGTTGTTTGGTCGTTCGAAACTTGTTTCTTATTTCCATTGCATCCGACCAAAACTTGCTGTTTTTGAATGCCGCTGTTTGGAGTTGCATGTTCCGAACTATTTCCACTCGGCCAGTTCCTGTCTTGATGCATGCTGCTATCCATCATTGTTGATGTATTGAACTGTTGTTATCAGTTCCTGTCTTGTGCGCATGCCGATTGTTGTTGCTGTATCGAACTATTGCTATCAGTTCCTGTCAGTTCCTAACTGTGCTGTTCGATTCCTTTTGGCTAAGTGTTGTTCGCTTCCGCTCGTCAAAACAACCTTCCGCTGTATCGATTGAGATTTTGCATCATAAGTGGCATCAGAGCCCCAGTTCTTGATCTTTGGCATTATGGATCTCAACGATGCTGATTTCTTAGCAAAACTTCACGATGCATTGCGTGACATACCAGTGCAATGCGACCAGCGTTGGCAACCTAGGCGTGGTGACTATGAATGACCCTCACGCCACGTCGAAGAATTCAAAGTTAACGAGCTTCTGGAGTTCGTTGGCAGGTGATACGAATTCTCTGGGAGAGGCGGATACGTATCGTTTGGAGTGTATGTAGGAATATCGTAGCGGAAGTCTTTTTATGATTAGGGGTGTTTTTGGATGTAATTTGTGGGAGTAATATCGAATATGACGATGAAAATTCGAACAAATGGAAAATGAAAGTAATATCGGGAAAAGTGATAATATCGAACAAGAAGACTTGAACGATCAAGAACAAGGGTTTATCGAATTAGACCTATAACTTGATAAGGTGATTTCTTTCCAAGACCTATTGAGAATCAGTCGGATTAATATTCGAAAACGCGTCGAATAAAAATCAAGGTTCGATGAAAAGCATTCACCAAGAATAGAAAACACAATGTGTATTCTTATACTTCAACATTCATCATACTCTCTATTACAAGGCTAAGTGAAGACTACTTATAGGAGTGAAGTCTTCAACTTAAGGAATCAAACAAAAAATAAAATAATTCAAAGATTTATAAAATCTTTGAATAATCAAAACAAATCAAATAAAATAAGAAAAAGAAACATACATCATAAAACATGGGAACACAATCCCTAAAAGAGTAAAGAAACGAAAAGAGAAGACAAAACACACAAAAATCAACAATAAAAAAAGGTGGCTGACTGCCGGACATGGGCCGTGTCGCTTGACACAGCCACGGCGCGCATCTGGCCGGCAGTGACTCGACCGTGTCCGACTGACACGGTCGCGGCGCGACAGGGACGTCCGATAGCGACTCGTCCGACAGTGACTCGGCACGGGCGCGGCGCTGACAAGGACGTTCGGCGTGGGCCCGATCGTGTCCTGGAACACAGTCGGGTCGTATGGGCAGTCGGTTTTGGCTTATCCGGAAGAGCTCGACTCGACCGTGCCAGACAACACGGTCGAGTCCTGTGGGCAGTGACTTTTGCATTTCCGGACGAGTGCGGCACGGGCCGTGTCGGACGACACGGTCGGGTCCTACGGCGGTTTCGGCATTTTCCAGCAGGTGCGATATTTTCCGGCAGACTCGACATTTTCCGGCAGGCGACGACATTTTCCGACAGGTTGTGTCATTTTCCGGCATGTGTCCGTTTTCTCGCCTAAAAATGTTGCCGTACGTGCATGACGCGTTGTAAGGTCATTTACGTCGATCCTTGCTTCGGTTTCTTTATTCGGACTATTCAATTCCGTATCATCCCCTCCTCCTTTAAAGAGAATTGTCCTCAATTCCGAACTCCCTTCGTCATCAAGATAATTCACTAAAGCCTCTACGTATTTGATCTCGAAAATGTCCGCAGTGCGTACATGGCCCAAAATCTTGAGACGATAGGTAGTGGGGCCCCCTCGAGAATCACCAAAAACATAACTATCATTATTAATAAAATAATAATAATTACTCCGCCCGGTAATACCGATATCATGAAATGAGTGGACATCTGAAATGGGACGCACGGTTAATTTCACATCGGGTTCATCCTCCAGAATTGGAAACACCGATAATTCCACATCGGTTTCACCATCAAGAATGGGAAACACAGGATTTATTACGGATTCCTCTTCAACAACTGGTTCCTCATCAAATGCTGGCGGTCCGTCATAATCTGACCAACTCTCCGTTTCAATATTGTTGGGCTCCTCCAATAATGGCCCATCACAAAATATTTTACTAACCTCAATTTGGTAATCATCCAAGACAATAAGTCCATCACCAGAAACTGAGTTGATATGAAATTTAGGCCCAAAATTGTCGTTTTCTTCTAACCGATCAATTTTAGTACCAAGCTCAATTTTGTCTTCCACAACTTTAAAAGGCCCGACTTGTGTCAAATGTTCATCTGACCATAATTCACTTGGCTCATCAATCCCGTTTTGGTCAATTTGGCCAATGCAATTAATTGGCCCATGTTCATAATAGCAAGATCCAAGTTCGTCAATTATTGAAACATGGCTCAACTCACCTTCTTCGTTGAATTGCTCCGTTGAAAACTCTGTCTCGTCTACTTCATTGAAAATGACCGTAGGGACATTGTTCATCGAAAAAAGATTCTGCTGGGAATTCCTTGATGGGGGAAGACCTTAGATCGAATGCCGGTGGCGGGGCGTCGAAGGATTGGTGGTAAGATGGGGATTTGAACCTTCGATTGAAATATTTTTTGAATTTAAGCCAATCTTGGATTTTAGGCTTACGTTGTTGTGAACGGGACTGTTTCAATTTTTGCCACCAGACGGCGGCGCTACCGCGGAGGCGCCTTGCCACTAACGAAACGCGGCGGTTGATCGGGGCAGCCTTGAAGTCCGAGTGCTCCTCACAAGCACGGAGCCAACCTATGCACGCATCTGGATTACTATCTCCGTGAAATTCCGGTATGCTGCGGAATTTGGCCAAGAAATCAATATCGTTGACATCGTCTCTGCGTCTTTCTTGCATACGTTGCTCCGGTAAGCCGTTTAGTGCGTCACGGAGTTTCATCAAGAAATTGAGATCGGAGAAATCCATAACAAGAGTCAAGAGATAGTTCTTCACAAGAAATTGTTGAATAAATCGCCCAAGGAGATGACCCTGGGCTCTGATACCACTTATGATACGAATTCTCCGGGAGAGGCGGATACGTATCGTTCGGAGTGTATGTAGGAATATCGTAGTGGAAGTCTTTTTATGATTAGGGGTGTTTTTGGATGTATTTTGTGGGAGTAATATCGAATATGACGATGAAAATTCGAACAAATGGAAAATGGAAGTAATATCGGGAAAAGTGATAATATCGAACAAGAAGACTTGAACGATCAAGAACAAGGGTTTATCGAATTAGACCTATAACTCGATAAGGTGATTTCTTCCCAAGACCTATTGAGAATCAGTCGGATTAATATTCGAAAACGCGTCGAATAAAATTCAAGGTTCGATGAAAAGCATTCACCAAGAATAGAAAACATAATGTGTATTCTTATACTTCAACATTCATCATACTCTCTATTACAAGGCTAAGTGAAGACTACTTATAGGAGTGAAGTCTTCAACTTAAGGAATCAAACAAAAATAAAATAATTCAAAGATTTATAAAATCTTTGAATAATCAAAACAAATCAAATAAAATAAGAAAAAGAAACATACATCATAAAACATGGGAACACAATCCCTAAAAAGTAAAGAAAGGAAAAGAGAAGACAAAACACACAAAAATCAACAATAAAAAAAAGGTGGTGTGGTCGATCGCAGACACGGCCGTGTAAGAAGCGACTCGACCGTGTCCGATCGACACGGCCGCGCGCGACAGGGACGTCCGACAATGACTCGTCCGATGCTGACTCGGCACGGGCGCGCCGATAAGGACGTTCGGCGTGGCCCGATCGTGTCTGGAACACGGCCGGTCGTCTGGCAATCGGTTTTGGCTTATCCGGAAGAGTTCGACTCGGCCGTGCTGCATAACACGGTCGAGTCCTCGGGCGATGACTTTTGCATTTCCGGACGAGTGCGACACGGGCCGTGTCGGACGACACGGTCGGGTCCGGCCGGCAGTGCTCGGCATTTTCCGGCAGGTGCGATATTTTCCGGCAGGCTCGACATTTTCCGGCAGGCGACGACATTTTCCGGCAGGTTGTGTCATTTTCCGGCTTGTGTCCGTTTTCTCGCCTAAAAATGTTGTCGTACGTGCATGACGCGTTGTAAGGTCATTTACGTCGATCCTTGCTTCGGTTTCTTTATTCGGACTATTCAATTCCATATCGTCAGGACAGACCCTGAAGTTTACTTAGAATGGGAACGTAAAACTGATCGCATGTTCGAGTTTAAAGACCTCGACGATGATAAGTGGTGCAAGTATGCAATTCTCAAGTTGGGGAAAGGCGCTTCACTTTGGTACGAAGGAGTTAAAACACGAAGAGCTCGTGCGGGGAAAGAAAAGATCCATTCGTGGGATTCATTAAAAAGAAAACTTCGTAAAAGATATGTACCAACATCACATCGGTTGTCCTTATACCAGAAGATTGCCGACCTCATGCAAGGAAAGTTAAGTGTCAGTGAATACATTGAGGAGTTTGAAAATCTGACCTTAATGGGAGAAATAGAGGAGAATGAGGAGCAGAAGATGTCGCGGTTCTTCCGTGGCTTCAACCGAAACATAGCTAATTCAGTGAAATTATACCCATACGAAGACTTCAATACATTTTGTGGACTATCCGTGAAGTTGGAAGCTCAAAACATGATGCAGTTTTATAAACCCGAGTTTCAATCCAAATTTGGGAACCCATGTATCGGTTCCAGTTCAACTACTAAAACGACTGTACCGACCCCTACCCCTATTGCGGTTCCTAAAGCCCCCTACGTGCCGAAGGAGATGAGTTTGACTAAAGTACGATGTTTTAAATGTCAAGGGTTCGGTCATTATCAAAATGCTTGTCCGAACAAACGAGTGGTGACACTAAGAGAAGTTGTCACGATCCGAGACGAGTTGTTTTTTTTTTTTTGGGTAAAGAGCATTACACCCGCTAAAATATATAACACCAAAAAAACGTTTAAGTACAATGGAATGTGGCTGAGGTACCACATTAACCTCAAGCAATGCTTGAACATCTAACAAAAATCGCTTGTGACAGGCCACTAAGCATTACACAAATAAATACATACAATAACCAAAACCCCAACAGGATATAACCACCTAATGACACAAGAATGACCACAGACATCCGCCCATCTCTTCGAAGGAGATTGATGCACCAGATGAGCCTGCCTCCTTAAAAACCCTTTCCAAGTAAAAACCCAATGGGAAAACCTTGGAGTAGGGAAAAAGAGTACAGCACTCACCCGAATCTCCAACGAACTTCCGCCACAGCAAAAAGCATCAACCAGGGACACATAACCAGCCTCATGCACCCAGCACAAATAACTAGCAATATGAAGACTAGCCATTAAGAATGCATAAGAGACGGAGGCAATTTCCAATCACGCAAGAACTCAAGGACATTCGCCCTCCTCTTAAATCTGCACGTAAGGAGCTTCAGACGCACCGTTGATTTAATCACATCAATCACTTCACTCTCAGACCGACACTGCTGCTTGAAGATCCTATTGTTCCTTTCTTGCCAAATAAAATAAGAAGTCGCCGCAAATAAAAGCTTAGAAACAACACTCCTTACAGAACGAGATTTAGATATAGGAATCATATAGCGCAACACATCCTCTAAAGAAGAGGGAATATTCGAAAGACCAGCAAAAGCCTTCAAAGAGCCCCAAACCTGAAAAGAAAACAAACACTCAAAGAAAAGGTGATCATGAGAATCATGTTGAGCTTTACAAAGGGATCACACAAGAGCGTCATTAGAGGGATCATTGGAACGCATCAAATCCTGAGTCCGAAGCCTCCTTCTCATAACAAGCCACAAATGAAAAGCATGCCTCGGAATACGATGCGAAAACCAAACAAGATGAAACCAATTAACAACATGACCACGCGGCCGAATGCAATCCCACACAGAAGACACAGAGAACGACTTATCTTGGCCATCCACTGTTTTCCAGACTAACCGATTGTCCACATTGTCACAAAGAATAGGGGTAGAAATCGACGTAAGAATCGGAAACCGAGTCCCCCAACTATTAGGCCAAGCCCAAGAGTCCTCCAAAATAATGTCCCGAACCAAAGAATTAGACGAGAAACCAGCCCGATGAATATCTCTAGAGGACACAATAAGATTAAGAGGACCAACCGAACACCACTGATCAAACCAAGCTGAAGCCTTCGAGCCATTACCAATCTTATACCAAAAGAATTGCCGAACAAGAGGCCTAATATGAAGTATCTTCCGCCAACTCCAAGTCATATTACCCCGACAAGGAACATCCCAAAAATTACGTCCCCATAACCTATACATATGAATCCATTTAACCCACAAAGAATCCGCAGAAGAAAAAAGGCGCCAAATATGAGCAGCAATTAGAGCATTATTAAACGACACAAGTCTACAGATCCCAAGCCCACCCTCATCTTTAGGCAAGCACACAAACTCCCAAGCAACTTTAGACTTACCATTCCGACCATCACCGGATCTCCAAAGAAAACGACGCATAAGCTGCTCAAGATCATAAATAATACGAGCCGGAAGAATAAAGACAGAAGCCCAATAAATGTGCATGGAAGACAGAACCGAATGAATGAGCTGAAGCCGGCCAGCAAAAGAGAGGGATTTATTCCTCCAATCATTGATGCGCTTAGACAGCTTCTCTACCAATTCCTTACCATCTCTAAAAATCAATCTTGTAGTAATCAAAGGCACTCCAAGATACTTTACAGGCAAGACCCCCTCAACAAATGGAAGAATCTATAAAATAGCAAGTTTAACATGATTGAGGACATTACATAAATAAGCAGTACTTTTGGGTAAGCTAGGAGACAGCCCCGAAACATCCTTAAACTCCTCAAGAGAATCCATAATAACACCAGCCGAATGGGCATCACCATGAGCAAACAAGAACAAATCATCAGCAAAACAGATATTAATAATGTTGAGCTGAGAGCATTTATGATGGAACATGAACATCTCAGAATCCCGAACACGATGCCTCAGAATAAGTGTAAGCACTTCCATAACAAGCGTGAAAAGGTAAGGAGATAACGGATCCCCTTGCCTTAGACCACGCTTACCCTTAAAATAACCATGCAGGAAGCCATTAACACTAATCGAAAATGAGGTGGTAGTAACGCATTCCATAATCCAATGAACCATTCGCGGATGAAAACCAAACTGAACCAAAATACACCTCAAAAATTTCCAATTTACCGTGTCGTACGCCTTCTGAATATCAAACTTAAAAGCACACCTAGAAGGACCACGATTGAGGTGATAATTATGCATGATCTCCTGAGTAAGAAGAATATTATCGGCAATTCGTCTACCAGGGACAAACGCAGACTGATTCGGACTAACCAAAGTGCTAAGGCTCTCTTTAATCCGGTTGGCAATAATCTTACTAATACACTTGAAAATCACATTGCAACAAGAAATAGGCCTAAAATCAGTAATCTGGGAGGGATTATTGATCTTAGGCAAAAGAGCAATAGTAGTATGATTAATCTCTTTCAACAACTTACTGTTAACAAAAAATTCCTGCACCGCCATAGTAACATCATCCGAAATAATATCCCAAGCACCCTTTGATACGAATTACGTAAGTAATGCGTATAAACACAACGGAAGATTAACAAGTTTACAATATGGATCAAAAATTACAAAGGTGATGGACGAATTTAATGGGATTCGGCCGTGATATAGTATGATGTACGGAGTTTGGTGTGTTTTTATCGAACTAGACCTATAACTCGATAAAAGGGTAATCTCTTCCCAAGACCTTTTGAGAATTGATCAAGTTAAAATCTCGAGACTCGTCGAAACAATAACTAAAGTTTGTCGAACTCGTTCAACGTATATTTCAAAGGAAATACAATGTTTATTATGATTCTCGATGATTTACAAATACAACGAACACTACTATATATAGTAGTTTCCAACCGTAAGAAAATACAACAAAACGAGAAAATGAACTTCCTAGCAACTTCCTATTTCGGCCGAAATCTTCAAGTAGATACCAAGCAATCTTGGTGTTATTAGGTGAAAGAGACATGAGGCAAACTTTGGTCTTGATGGTGACATGAAGTAGAACAAAATATCCTCCTTGCACTTGCTTCCAATCGCCGAACTTTAGGAGGATTTGGTGTTGATTTGATGAAGATATCTTGATGGTGACATGAAGAAGAAAGTCTTCACTCCATCTATAAGCTTCGGCCGTTTGTGTCATGGTGGGGAAGGAGGTGATCTTCATTTATTTTGTGAAAGATATGAAGACAAAGTGTCCCTTTCAAGCATGTTTTGGCCGATCTTCATGCTTTTCGGTCGATCCGTCGTCGAATTCTACGTTACTCCGATTCCGATTAACAACGTAACTCCAATCCGTTTAACATTTTCTCCTAAGTATAACGATGCATGGCCATGCGAATTTGCATCATCATGGATGTCGATTTTTATCGGAGTTTCTTCGACTGGAATATTAGATATCGTATCATTCCCTCCGTCTTTGAAAGGAATTGACCTCAATTCCGCAATGCCATCGTCGTCAAGATAAGGTGAGAGATCACCTACGTTGAATGTCGCGTGTACTCCGTATTCGCCCTAAGTTCGACTTTGTATGCGTTGTCGTTCACCTTTTCCACAATTTTGTACGGACCCTCGGCTCTCGACATCAATTTGTTCTTCCGTTTGCTTGGGAATCTTTCTTTTCTCAAATGTATCCAAACCAAGTCGCCAACATCAAATAATCTCGCCTTTTTATTTTTGTTCGACTTCCGTTTGTAAATTTCATTTACTTCTTTAATCCGTTCCCGTATCTTTTCATGTAACTTCACCATTGATTTGAGTTTTGCTTCGGCGTCTTTGTGAACCAACTCGTTGCTCGGTAAGGGAATCAAGTCCAATGGCAAGTGCGGATTTAATCCGTATACCACTTCAAAAGGTGAATGGGCCGTGGCATAACCGGGTGATCGGTTGTATGCGAATTCCACATGAGCAAGTTTAACGTCCCAATCCTTCTGTGTTTTATTTACCAACCCTCGCAATAATGCTCCCAAGGTTCGATTAGTCACCTCGTCCATCTGGCCGGTTTGCGGGTGATGTGAAGTACTGAATAGGAGTTTAGTACCAACTTTCCTCCATAAAGTATTCCAGAAGTAACTAAGAAATTTGGAATCTCGATCCGACACGATAGTTTTTGGAACTCCGTGTAAACGAACTACTTCCCGGAAGTACAAGTCCGCCACATTGCTTGCATCATTGGTTTTGTGGCACGCGATAAAGTGAGCCATTTTCGAAAAACGGTCGACAACCACCATGATCGAGTCTTTGCCTCGTTGAGTACGAGATAAAGCCACAATAAAATCCATCGAGACATCCTCCCACGGTCGTAACGGTATCGGCAACGGCATGTATGTACTCGACTTGAACGAACTTTTCATCATGTGACAAGTTACGCATTTGCTCACGATTGTGCTGACGTCACCATACATCTTCGGCCAAAAGAAATGTTCTTTTAGCACCTCTACAGTTTTGGTCGAACCGAAGTGACCGGCTAGTCCTCCTCCGTGCGCCTCCCGAACCAACAATTCCGGTGTATGCCTCGCACACACAATTTATTTCCCTTGAAAAGAAAGCCATCCTGTAAAATAAATTCCTCGTATGGGGCCGTTTTACAACGGTTAAAAATTTCCCCGAAGTC
The DNA here is from genome assembly GCA_033398695.1 of Orobanche coerulescens. Classification (NCBI taxonomy): domain Eukaryota; kingdom Viridiplantae; phylum Streptophyta; class Magnoliopsida; order Lamiales; family Orobanchaceae; genus Orobanche; species Orobanche coerulescens. The sequence goes on from JAWKAU010000293.1 coordinate 125,895, forward strand.
CAAATCGTCGTTGTAATGATCTTTCAAAGTCTCGAACCCCAACAAACGAACATCTAGCATTGACAGTAAGGCATATCGTCTCGATAGTGCATCCGCCACTACATTACTCTTCCCGTCTTTGTACTTGGATGAAAAGTGAAAAGATTGTAAAAATTCCACCCATTTTGCATGTCTCGGGCTTAGCTTACTCGGTCCGTTGATGTTTTTCAACGACTCGTGATCCGAATGCAGCACGAAATGTTTGAACGCAGATAATGACTCCAATGATCGAGTGCTCTTACGATAGCATAGAACTCCTTGTCGTAAGTACAATAATTCACTCGGGCGCCACTTAACTTCTCCGAAAAATAGGCGATGGGACGGCCTCTTTGAATAAGCACCGCCCGATTCCAACTCCGCTAGCGTCGCATTCTACCTCAAGCGGTTGTGAAAAATCGGGTAACGTCAAAATCGGCGCTTCACATAATTTTCCTTTTAAATTTTCAAAAGCCTTTTGGCTGCCTCGTTCCATGCAAAGGTTCCCTTTTCGGACACTCCGTGATCGGATGGAGATAGTCTTTGAAGTCCGTATGAATCGTCGGTAAAAGAAGCGAGGCCATGAAATGACCGTACCTCGTGATTGTCTTTGGGGTCGGCCACGACTTGATTGCGCGATCTTCTCTTGGTCGACCGAAACTCCGTCTTCGAAACAACATAGCCGAGAAAGACAAGACTCTCGACTAGGAAAGTACACTTCTCCGTTTTCCATAAAGTTTTTGTTCCCTTAGCGTCTCAAACACGTACGCAAATGTTCGAGATGTTCTTCTACGGACCATTTGTAGATCAAAATGTCGTCTAAGTGCACGACAACAAACTTTCCCAAGAAAGGTTTAAGAACCTCGTTCATCAACCTCATAAAGGTGCTCAGGCGTTGGTGAGGCGAATGGCATCACAACCCATTCGTAAAGTCCATTCTTCGTTTTAAACGCCGTTTTCCATTCGTCTCCCTCTCGCATGCGGATTTGATGGTATCCGCTCCGTAAATCAACTTTGGAAAATATAACCGAGCCATGTAACTCGTCCGGCATGTCGTCTAGTCTCGGGATGGGAAACCGATACTTGACGGTGATGTTATTCACGGCTCTCTTGTCAATACACATTCGCCATGTTCCGTCTTTTTTGGTACAAGTAGAATGGAACCGCACACGGACTTAAACTTTCTCGGACATATCCGTGATTCATGAGTTAAATCAATTTGACGTTGTAGTTCTTTGGTTTCTTCGGGATTACAACGATACGCCGCTTTGTTCGGTAATGGAGCTCGGTATAAGATCAATCGGTGTTCAATCCGCGGATAGGTGGTAATCCTACCGCAAGTCTTGAAATACGTCCAAAACTCGTGTAATAGTGCGTCTATCTCTTCCTCATGTTGCGATTTGGTGGCAAAATTTGTACCTCTTTGATCATCATCAAATAAACACGTTCGCCATCGTCAATGGCGTGTTCGACTTCTTTCTCGTTTGCAAACATCGTAAGTTTCGGTCCTTCGACTTTTTCGAACTCATCGTCCGGATAGCTTGAGGTGACATAGGTTTAAGAACAATTTTTTACCTTTGTCACGTAACTCATACTCATTACTCCTCCTCGATGTAGTACGTCCCGATCAAATAACCAAGGTCTTCCTAATAACACGTGACATGCGTCCATCGGTAGTACATCGCATGTAATGTCATCGCCATACGAACCCATGGTGAGTCCGACCTTCACTTGTCTTGATACCTTCACTTTGTTCCCATCATCGAGCCAATGGAGTGCATACGGCTTAGGATGGGCCGTGGTGATCAAACCGAGTTTTGAAACCATCTCGCTTGATGCCACGTTTGTGCAACTTCCACCGTCAATGATCAAGCTACACCATTTATCTCGACCACGACACTTCGTGTGGAAGATTTGGTCCGTTGTTCTTCGTCACTTGGCGGCCTTCGTTTGTAACATGCGAAGGACAAGGTTCGTGTCATAGTTCGGGGCATCGTATGCCTCGCATTCTTCTTCTTCGTCGCCTTCTAAGTTAAAACGTCTCCAACTCTTTCTTCTTGCTAATAATTCCTCTCGGCGGCTATGGCTTCTCGCAACGTTACAATCCTCCGATTTGGACAAGCACTTTGATAGTGTCCAAATCTTTGACATTTAAAACACCGGACTTTAGATAGGCTTGTTTCTTTTGGTGTGATAGGAGTTTTGGAAGGGTAATGTGGTGGCTTGTGGTGACAGTTTTGGAAACGAGCTAGAACTCGCGCCAAAGTTGGTATTTCCGTATTTAGGTGGGAATTCGGGTTTAGAGAGTTTTGTTTTGTTTTGATTTTCCAACTTTATGCAAAGCCCGCATAAAGTATCGAAGTCGGAATAGGGGTAGAGTTCCACGGAATTAGCAATATTTTTGTTCAAACCTCGTAGGAAACGGGACATGCGCAATTCTTCGCTTTCTTCAAGTTCTCCCATCAAGGATAAGTTTTCAAACTCCTCGATGTACTCCTCGACACTTAGCTTTCCTTGCGTGAGGTCGAAATTTTCGGTACAGACTTAGCTTGTGTGTCGCCGGACATATCTTTTTCGTAGTTTCCTTTTTAGGGAATCCCACGAACGTATCTTCTCTTTTCCGGCACGACTTCTTTGCGTCTTCATTCGCTCAAACTAAAGGGAGCTCCCTTTCCAAGTTTGAGAATCGCGTACTTGCAACGTACCTCGTCATTGAGCTCCTTGAACTCAAACATTCGTTCAATTTTTCTTTCCCACTCCAAATAAACCTCAGGATCGGTGCCGCCTACGAACTCCGGAAGTTCGCTGGTCTTGTATTCATCCGCATGTCGTGGTGCATGCATGGTGTCATGTCCTCGTCGTGCATGGATTCTGGGCTCGGCAAGCCACGAAGAACGTCACGTAGTTGTGCTACTTCTTCATCGGTGAATGCCATCTTCTTGATGATGTCGAAGCGTGAGACAAATGTCTCTGATACCACTTATGATACGAATTACGTAAGTAATGCGTATAAACACAACGGAAGATTAACAAGTTTACAATATGGATCAAAAATTACAAAGGTGATGGACGAATTTAATGGGATTCGGCCGTGATATAGTATGATGTACGGAGTTTGGTGTGTTTTTATCGAACTAGACCTATAACTCGATAAAAGGGTAATCTCTTCCCAAGACCTTTTGAGAATTGATCAAGTTAAAATCTCGAGACTCGTCGAAACAATAACTAAAGTTTGTCGAACTCGTTCAACGTATATTTCAAAGGAAATACAATGTTTATTATGATTCTCGATGATTTACAAATACAACGAACACTACTATATATAGTAGTTTCCAATAAGAAAATACAACAAAGCGAGAAAACGAACTTCCTAGCAACTTCCTATTTCGCGAAATCTTCAAGTAGATACCAAGCAATCTTGGTGTTATTAGGTGAAAGAGACATGAGGCAAACTTTGGTCTTGATGGTGACATGAAGTAGAACAAAATATCCTCCCTTGCACTTGCTTCCAATCGGCCGAACTTTAGGAGGATTTGGTGTCGATTTGATGAAGATATCTTGATGGTGACATGAAGAAGAAAGTCTTCACTCCATCTATAAGCTTCGGCCGTTTGTGTCATGGTGGGGAAGGAGGTGATCTTCATTTATTTTGTGAAAGATATGAAGACAAAGTGTCCCTTTCAAGCATGTTTTGGCCGATCTTCATGCTTTTGGGTCGATCCGTCGTCGAATTCTACGTCACTCCGATTCCGATTAACAACGTAACTCCAATCCGTTTAACATTTTCTCCTAAGTATAACGATGCATGGCCATGCGAATTTGCATCATCATGGATGTCGATTTTTATCGGAGTTTCTTCGACTGGAATATTAGATATCGTATCACCCTTAAAGAATGCAGCCGAATAACCATCAGGTCCAGGCGACTTATCATCACCCATAGAAAAAATAGCATCTTTGACCTCACGGGACGTAACAGCACGAACCATATATAAAGCCACATTAGGATCAAGAGTCGATGTGAAAAGATTAGAATCATCCAATGGCAACAAAGACCCCTCTTGACCAAGAAAGGAAGTAAAGTACGAGACAAAAGCATTAGGAACCTGGTCATCCACCAATAGCACGCCATTTCCATCACAAATAGAGTCAATCCGACTCCTAGCTTTCCTACTCTTCACAACCTTATGAAAATAAGCAGAATTCGAGTCACCAACCCGAAGCCACTCAACCTTAGCTTTTTGCTTGAGAAAACATTCTTCCTTCAATACAGCTTCATTGAACGAATTAAGATAACAAGCTTCCTCCTCACCCAAATCAACATTAAAAGGATCCACATCAAGAGCACGTTGAACCACATCTAATTCATGGCGAATCTTAGAAACTTTTTCATGAATATTCCCCTCACGAAAAAGCATGCTCCGAAAAGGCTTTTTAAGAGCCTTCAATTTACTAACCACTTTAAACATATGAAACCCACTCACAGATGAGCCCCAACACTCTTGAACTTGCGATTTAAACCTAGAATTCTGAACCAGAATGTTAAAAAATTTAAACAGCCTAGGTTTAAACTTACCCATCATAGGAATATGAAGAATAGCCTGGGAGTGATCAGAAATACAGTACGGTTGGAAAATGGCGTGAGCCCCAGCAAAAGAATCCAAAAACCCAAGGTTAGCCATAATACGATCAATCTTCCTTAAAGTACCACCCAAACCTCGCGGCTTTTGGTTCCAAGTAAATTGCAGGCCCGAACGGTTGATATCAACTAACTCATTAGCATCCACACACTCCTTAAAATCCCGCATCGCAATATCAATAACCGAATAACCCTCGACTTTATCTTCTAAATTAAGAGCCGAATTGAAATCCCCAAGAACACACCAAGGGCGATTATGAACCAGTTGATTATGAAAACCAAGATTATCCCAAAGGGGTCTCCTATGAGTGTTATGAGCATAAACAAAAGAACAAAACAACTCCTTTTTATCCGCCTTAAACTGAATGAAAGTATGGACCACCTGATCAGACATAGCAACCACATTCAAATCAACCGCATCCACATTCCACCCTAAAATGATACGAGAACCCCTATCACATAAACTACCATTAGAAATCTAATCCCAACCCTTAAACGCCCTCAAGCATAACTCGGGAAGATGAGAGTTAGGAACATGCGATTGCAAAATAGCACAAATAGAAAGTTGATTCTCACCAATAACCTGTCGAACCTCATTTTGTTTAGGGGACTGGTTCATTCCCCTGATATTCCATGAAGCAATACTACACATGAGAAACATCAACAGAGGAAATGCTTGATTCCTTACGATTACTAGTAGCCATGTTTAGTTTATCAAAATCAATAACCTCATCAACCTCACTATCAGTATCCATTTCATGACCACCTTTATCCACCTGAGACGACATATCCTCATACCCTATTTCCAAACAGCTAGCACTGAGCGCTTCAAAAGAATTCTTAGTGGAAATATAGTTTACATCCTCATTAATAAACTTTTTAGGGGCAATACTATCACTATTAGCCAGAATAACCAAAGAATTACTCGGCTTCTCACTAAGAGAATGCGACATATCATCGTACTCATTAGGAATGATACTATATCTAATATTCCAATCGAAGAAGCTCCAATAAAAATCGACATCCACGACGATGCAAATTCACATGGCCATGCATCATTATACTTGGGAGAAAAGAACACGCGGATTGGAGTTACGTTGTTAATCGGAACAGGAGTAACGTAAAACTTGACGACGGGATCGGTCCAAAAGCATGAAGATTCGGCCAAGACATGCTTGAAAGGGACCTTACTTGACTTCATATCTTTGACAAGATAATGAAGATATTTCTCCTTCCCCACCTTACTACAAAATCGGCCCAAGCAATAAGATTTGATGAAGACTTTCATCATGATACGAATTACGTATATAAGTGTACGTAAAACGTATAAAATACAACGGAAGATTATCACGGTTTTTACAAGTATCAAAGTAATAATGAAAATAAAAGGTGGTGGCCGAATTTATGTGGTTTCGGCCGTGAGGTAGGGTAGTGTATGGGTTTGAATGTGTTTTATCGAATTAGACCTATAACTCGATAAAGATAATCTCTCCTCAAGACCTATTGAGAATTGATCAAGTTATAATTCGAGACGCGTCGAAATAATAACCAAGGTTTTGTTGAACTCGTTCAACGTATATTTCAAGAGAAATACAATGTTTATAACTTTCAAGATACTTACAAAAGCTTGAGGATGAGGCCTATATATAGCCATTACAAGATCACACAAAAATCAACTAATATCAAACAAAGATTAAACAATTCTAACAAGACAACAAAAATCAACACCAAGCTTCCATCCTCCTTGGTTTGGTTCGAATTATTGAAGTGTGGAGGGACCCAAAATCTTCTCCATTTGATTTTCTTGTAAGACTTTGAAAAATGTAGGCATTAACTTGAAAAATGAAGGCATGGAAAATCTTCATCAATCTTGGACAAAATCTTCACAAATCTTCATCAATTTTCGGCCATAAAAATCACTGCACATTTGAACGGTTCGTGTGGCTTGATAGAAGCATAATTGGACCTTCGACCGTTTCACATGATTTATAGATCTTTCTTTTATCTTTCCATGGCCGCTTGAATCACCTAAATCGGACTTCGTATGAGAGAGTTATGATTAAAATACCAAACTGTTACGAAGTACTCATACGCGCAGGAATTGGTAATTTTGTCCGCTTTTCGCCTTTTCACTCGGACTAGTCAATACAAAAGCCTATTATATTATGTCTAAAAATACTCCTAACCTATATGGTAACCTAATAGACTATTATTTTATTAAAATAGACTCCTAATATACTTCTAATACCGAAAATACCGACACTCTAATATCAATTCGAAAATGACAATAAAAATAACAATAATAATGTCTTCTTCACTCGAGCTCGTCAATCCCGTATCATCCCCTCTCCCTTTAAAGGGAATTGTCCTCAATTCCGCAATCCCACGTCATCAAGATAAGGAGAGAGATCAAAATTATCGGACGTTCGAGTGTGGTTCAACACTTTGAGGCAATAGTAATATTTCTCAGAAGTGCCAACAAAATAACTATCATTAGTTATAAAAAAATAATAGATACTTTGTGAGGTAAAACCTCTATCATCGTGGTTGAACTCATCGGATGCAATTTCAAGACCGAAGAAAATTGCCTCGTAATCGTCTTTCATGCCAATCGGGTGTGATTTCACTTGTGAACAAATTTCACAATCGCATTCGTCAAAAATAGGAGGTTTTGACCAATCAACAACAAGATCTAAACTTGAAGATTCGGAGAACGGATAACAGAAATCAAACATTTTTTTTTTTTTTTTGGAAAGAAAAATGGATAATAAAATACCTCAACAAAAAAATTCGTTGAATAAATCGCCCAAGGAGATGACCTTGGGCTCTGATACCACTTATGATACGAATTACGTATATAAGTGTACGTAAAACGTATAAAATACAACGGAAGATTATCACGGTTTTTACAAGTATCAAAGTAATAATGAAAATAAAAGGTGGTGGCCGAATT
>JAWKAU010000294.1:0-132000 GCA_033398695.1 Orobanche coerulescens
ATTAAGGCAAGTATACATTTATGATTGTACGTTCTCGACTTTGAAAGTAAGAGGATGTTGTTGCCCAAAATATTTATCCGAAGATTAATACTGCTGGAAGACGGACAACAAACAACAATTGCGGGAGCACTTCCGAGAGAAGATAAATAATACAAGATTTGCCGGGTTTGTTAGGCCCGGGCTTGAATGCTCTCGCGAGATGTTATTAATACAAATATTCGTGGATACAAGTATTAATGAGAGAAATCTAAATACAATGAGTGTAAAAAGACTCTGTTAATCCGCCTCTTGAGCGAAGCTTGGTGTTCTTCGTCCCCGCCGATAATCTGCTGGATGAGATAGGCCGGGAGAAGTAAGACCGAAAGATAGCTGTTGCCAAGAGTTGGATGTTAGCCAAGTGCTTGATGTTTGCTTCTGTATTGTATGCTCAAATCGCGATATTGCAGAAGAGTTTCCGTCCCTGGACAAGTGCTGGGAGCCTTGCTTATATAGGGGCTGCCGGGTCCTGTCCTTAGGCGGGCGATCGCCTTTCGGCCATTATAAAAATGTGTCGATCGCCCGCCGGCCAATATAATAATGTGCCGATCTCCTGGGCTGTCGGGCTAAAGTCGAGAAGATCTTGTTGTCGGGCTAAAGTCGAGAAGATCTTGTTTGTCGGGCTAAAGTCTAATGCGATGGCCCGGCGCCAGCTGGGCGGTCCAATTAGGAGCCATCACGTGTCCGGAATCAGTCAACATGCGGCCCTACTGACAAGCTTTCGGCGGCTTGTCGGCTGGTGGAGAGATTCTGCCAGGCTGTGGTCAATGGCCCGAGATTCGCGGATCTTGTCTCGGCCCTTGCACGTGGTGCCAGTCTTGAGGCTCGGCCTTCGCCGACTGGATGGCCATCGGTGGTGATCGACATGAGGCGGTCGTCCCTGGATGGTCATCGGAGGTCGCCATTGGCCAGTTGTCGAGGGTCGGCATCGGTCGGTCACCAAGTGTAGGTCGGCAAGATGCCGAGAGAGGATCGCCCGCTCGTCGGTCGCCAGGAGTCGGTCGCTGAATACCGAGAGGGGATCGTCCATTAGTAGATCGCCAGGGGTCGGTCGCCGAGTATCGAGAGGCGATCGTATCTGAGGTTGATCGCTCGATACCGGGACTTGTCACAGGGCCTTGATTGCTTGATCTAGCATATCCGCTGGGTTAAGGCTCGGTCGCCTGGTCGCTGATCGGTAGATCTGCCTTGGCCGCTCGGCAGTGACTCGGTCGCCCGACTTCCTAGACGATCGCCGGTCGGAAGGTGTTAATTCTTGACACAACAATTGCCCCCCAGCTTGCTCCTATGTTGAAGACATGGGGCGAGGTGGTTCTTGCTGGTGATCGTGTAAGGATGAGGATTGGGCGACCTGAGCTGACTTAGGACTCGGACTTGGGCTATCATGGTCGATTGGCTAGCTTTCATTCGGTCTTGTACCTGCAAAAACTGTAATACCCGTGATTTTCTTTTTCGGTAATTTTTCGTTTTTGGCATTTTTCTAGTTTCCAGAACTCGCTTGCGACCGTTTTAACATTTTGACAATGTTTTGTTCTTCGTGTTTGGTCATCCGAGTTCGTTTCGGTATCGTTTTGTCGAGTTCCGTGCTTTTTGGCGACTTTTCCGCACTTGAGTTCGATTCTTGCGAATCTCGTCCTAAACTGTTGTTTCGACTTTCTCGTAAGTTCATTTAGTGTTATTATTCATGTTGCGAGCTTTGTCTTGGTGTTTCGATCACGTATCGTGATTTTCGGGCGTTTTGGGCCATTTTCGTAATTTCCCAAAGTTTGGGGTAATTACTTTCTGTTGTCGAATTTCGAGCCTTCGGGTGGTCGGAATCGTGTGTTCTCTTAGTGCTCGGATTCGTCTTTGCGAGTACTTCGTAACCGTATCTTCGATTCGTACTCAGGTTCGGGTTTCGTGGTCGTTCGGGCCGTCGGAGTTGGTCGGCCGAGTCATGGCGGGCATGCTCGGGCCAAGCCAACCACTGGCGAGTAACGTCGCGGTAGTGATCGGCGATTCGTGCGTAAGGCGATTACGTACGTAAGGCCACGGCGTGCGTCATGCGCTTCCGGCATTTCCGAGCGGATGCGTTCGGCCATGGCGATTCGTCGTAAGCCGTGGCGATTCACGTCGTAACGGCCGTGATCGGCTTTATTTAAGGCCTCGCAGCGTTTTTCTTCAGCCATTTCTCATTCTTTTTCTTCCCGTACACGGCTGTGGGTGTGTGAATCATCTAGAGATGTTGTTGGGAAATGAATCCATGAAGTATTGAGGTTCATATCATCAATCATCCGTCCTATAACATCCTCCGATCTACCGAATCAGGTCAGATTTCCTAGAAAACTAGTTTTGGGGAATTTGGGTATTTTGGTTGTTTTCGTCCGATTAATCCGATTTAACTTAGGATTATGATGGATTGATGAATATTTAGATGTATTATATCATTTGCTTTATTATTCCATGGTTGGATCGTATCGATTCGTTGTTTTGGTCGAGTTCTTGGTCGACACCTTGAAGGTGTCCGGTAGTATGTCATAGAGGGGTTTTCGGGCGTTCTACGAATATCCTTCCTCGTATGATTGTTGATTTATGGATTATATATTGTTAGGGTCGAATTCTTGTGAAGAACTCGAGTCGGAACCCTCCCGTTCGTTGTCTTCTTCGGGGTCCGAGCTTCCCGATTGAATCGTGTTCTTCGGAGTGTTCGGTAGCGGTCATTAAGTCGAGCTTTCCCGTTGCTCCGCGTGCGTTGGACTTGAGGCGAGTATCTCGTCTATATTCTTTATACTTTGAGAATGTGATGTGTCGTGAATTTAACGTGGACTTGTTAGTGACGGTATATTTAACCGTAACTTACTTTAAATGAAGATGTGATTTTATGAAGGTAATTACCAACGTAAACTTTAGTTTCAAGAATAATGATAACTACCTCTTCATGTTATTTTGTTAAAATAAATACTAGAAATGAGTAGTTAACTGAAGAATTGTGGAATCGCGTAATACTTGTATTATTTGCTCGTTGGCCTTTTTCCGGAATGATGGTTTGCTGTGGATATTGTGCCTTTGTTGAAGTTATGATGCGTTAACCTATGTGTTACGTGGTTGCGGTTGTGGTGAATATTACACCTTTGTTATTGTGTATAGTAGAGAGTTGAGATGTTATCCGGGTAGGGGTCCCGTCGAGGCCTCCGGAGGCGCGTGCTTGCGAGTACGGCCAGACGTACGTTGTGACCATAAGGTTATCAATTCGGGTAGGTGCAGGAGGGCTCCGAGAATCGACACTTGCGAGTGCGATGTCATGATAACTTATGGGCGTATTTGAATGATGTTATCCGGGTAGGGTCCGTCGAGGCCTCTGAAGGCGCGTGCTTGCGAGTACGGCCAGATGTTACGATTTGACCATAAGGTTATCTAATCGGGTAGGTCTGGAGAGGGCTCTGAGAATCGTCACTTGCGAGTGCGATGTCAAGATAACTTATGGGTGTGTTCGAGTTTATTCTTGATGGCTAATCCGGGTGGGACCCTTCGGGGCCACGGAGACGTTTTATTTGTTGATTTGATATCTGAATTGATTATGTTTTGAATCTTGAATCCCGAATATATTGGTGAATATGGTTTTGGTCTTGAGGTTTGAGTTGAGAATAAAATCATTTGTATGATTTTGAAAGAAAACCTTTTGAAAAGGAAAAACATTCATATTTCAGATTTTACACCGAGACCCCGAAGTCTCTAAATAATCTCTTACAATGATTTACGGAGTAATCCCCATGGTTTGTTTTAAAGGAATAAATTTTCAAAGACTTTAGACTCGGGGATCGTGTTACTACCTTGTCGAAATGTTATTTTCATAACGGTTGTATTCTTGATGTATAATTGTATAGCTTGGTTACTTGCTAGCGATTCCATCGCTAACCCCTCGTTGGGGATTTTGTTATTTATTCCGTGTGTTACATTTGGAGAGTGAGCAACCACGAGATTGGCTCGGAGGATGATGCAATGCGGCGATACTAGTCACGGTTGTAGTCTGTAAATCTGCCGGTGATATGTCGGTTTGAGTTCTTGTCATCCACGAGGATGGACATTTTATGTACTATGTGATCGAGTTGTAATTTAGTTTCATCAGATGTACGGTTATGCTATGTTTTGAGAGACCTAATCGGTCTACGGTATTATGTTTTGGTCAAGTTGACCGCATGTGGGTTTTGATTTGTAGTCTCCCGCCTGGTAGCTCCTTGTGGAAAGGGGTCTACGGCGTGTAATATCCCTGAGTGGATTGGGGGTGTTACATAAATGGTATCGGAGCCAGGTTTGCGAAAACCTAGGCAGTTGGGTCTAGTTGGGTCTTGTCGAGTCGTGTCTTGTCGGAGTCGTGTCTTGTCGTGTCACCCGGGTGAGCAGTTGTGAACAAGCGAGATCATTGCGATCCGTTGTGATCAATTGTGGTTCGTTGTGATTGTATCGTGTTGCAGCCATTATCTCCGTGCGGCCTGTGGACGTAAGTCTCCTCCTTTATGTGAGGTACCTGTATTTAATGTTTTTACGTGTGCGAATTAAATGTGATGTGTGTCCTTAATTACACGGTGTTGTGTAAGGGAGTTGTATTCGATGCTTGTGACGCACGGTATACGGATATGACTGGACGTATTGATGTTTTGACTTTGAACCGCCGTGTGGGGTGGTATGTTGTGAAATTTGTGAACCTTGATGGGTTTTGAAAGTGTGCCGACAGTTGATTCGGTGAAAAGCTCAAATGATAGTCTGGATATATGTTTTAACTTGATGCGCCCGAAATGTGTTTGGTTGAATTTGTGATTTTGTTTGTCGTTTGAGCAGGTGGTTTTTAGTTCGATCAGTTTGTTTGGACTATCGTAATTATTCCGCTGCGGGTAGATTTGAGAATATATTTTTGAGGGGCCATAAGGGTCGGAACATTTTTGTGAAAGTTGATTTTGAAAATATTTTTATGGTTCGATTAAACCAAAGGCCGTATGAATTTTGAAATCGGTCGAGTTTTGACAGAGTTAATCCTGTATTTTCAAATGACACCATCAAGCGGTATGAGGAAAAATGTATATTAATGTATTTCTGCAATGCAAAATATTACCGTCACCTTGGTTGAGACCAAAAGAATTTTGAAAAATTTATGTTATATGTTTGTTATGTTGTTTTGCCGTCGGAAAATTTTTACAAGACCTTTCTTTGTTACAATTCTATAGGTGATCATTTTCTGTTGCTCAATCTCTATCGACCTAATCATATGGTCCGTCTGTGATGATCGTGAACCCTAACTGCGATATCAGTATTGCACTTAGTTGCTTCACCTGTGTGGATATTATTGACGTATTATATGTTGGGATTCGGTGCCTAAAACGAAGGCCCAGCGGAAGCGGTAAAACGAAAATTAATTCGATCCGAATCCCTACGAGGATCGATCGAGCTACGTATATACGAATATATAAACGAAAAGCAAGAGTCGTAAGAAACTAACCCTCGAAGTCCGTTGATTAAATGGTAACCTTCTCTTGAGCTATTCCCCAAGCTCTTGAACGATCCAACGCCGAAAGCACCGCGTCTCTACTTGCCACGCGCCGGAGAAACGAACGGAATGACAACACATTGCTATCCTCCGAGGATACGGCTAGAGCTAGGTGATGAAGCTATATATGTAAAGATTACTACACTCTAAGTGTTTTAATCTTACTCTCTCTTTATGTCTTGATATTTCTCTCTAAGAAAAACAAGAACAAGGTTGAAGAAGAAGATGACTAAAGAGAAAACAATTTTCTCTCTCTCTCTCTCAAACTCAATGATACGTAAATGCCAAGAAGTGTTGTAAGGATGAGAGATCAAAGTCTTCTATATATTCTTATTCAACCCACATGAAAACAAATACATATATCATGATTTGATTCCCCATATAATGTATATGATACTTGTCCCCTCAATCACATGAGATTCCAAAACCATGATGGGGACAAGTCAATACACACACATGGTAATAAGTGGGGGGTTGGCCCATGCTAGAAAAGCGGTCGAGTTCGGTTCGTTTCGGACTCCGTGAGTCAACAGATAAACTCCTATTCCGTTCCGATGTATTTATGTCGTTTAATTAATCCAATTAATTAAACATATCAAATACAAAATAACATAATTAATTTCTCCAAGAAATAATTATATTCATGAATTAAATTAATCACCCAAGAATTTATTTAATTCATTAGGCCCTAAATCAATTTATCCAATAAATCGATTTAAACATCAATGTTCCAAAATTAGATATCCAATATCTAATATTCATAATGAGAGAATTAGCTCGATTCATTCCGTTGTCAATCCTAATGCGCGACTCGGTAGGTCCGTCTCGATCGAGAATGGGAGGAACCAAAGAGTAGTAGCACCACCTAGCCGGCTGGTGGCCTACATACACCCGATCGAGAACGAATGATTGGGATCATTCAAGAACCATTCTGTCGTGAATACCGGTATACGTATAAACCCTTCTTTCAAATGTCCCGATCAAGTTATAGGGTCACGGTCGGTCAAACCATATACATGCTTGACGCTATGCATGCGTTAATGCAAATCGAGATCATCGAGTATCGTGTATCTAATACAACTAGCTCCAATGCTTTGGCCAAAGACTTATGATCTCATCGCAATAACCGCATAGGACATATAACCCGCTCACTAACGGGAGAAAGAATTCTATCTTGGTATTCGATGGGACTGCTACTTGCTGTCAAGATGCACGTCGAGGTTGACCCCGCCTTAGGTTTACGAGGTCGAACTACTCTAATGAAAATCTTGACGTCACAAGCACATCCCTACTAAACCCTCAAGTCGAAGGTTCACGAATACCTATCACAACCTTTCGATTCCGTCATTGGTATCCCGGAGTGAAATCCATGTGACGAATCAAGGGTGAGTCGGTTCAGTATACTAATCCAATTAGCATACCTATAACGTGTGCTCCCACTAACCATTAGTGTTCGAGCACTCTCCATGTCAAAGAACACGTCATACAAGTCTTCACATAAACTTAACGCCGGTCAAGTTTCATCGACTTGCGAACGATTAAGTATTTGAGCTATAACCTTTCCGGTGCCGACCCCTTATCCAATAAGGAGTGGAACGTTTTGCTCTCAAATACATGGACTAGTTTCTATATGTTTATTTACGAGTTAGGAATGCCGGTAACTACCGGTAAATAAAGAAACATTCATTTGCCTTATATAAATGGTTTACATAATTACAAGTACAATGCCCTCACTCAACAACCTCTGAGTGGCATTCGAGGGCATACTCTAACAATCTCCCACTTGCACTCAATGCCACACACTATGGTATCTAATACCCATGTTCTCCAGATGACGCTCCAAGCTAGTCTGAGATAGTGGCTTGGTCGGTGGTCGGCGACGTTGTCGGCCGAGTCTACTCTATGCGGACAATGTATCCCTTGCGAACAAATTCTCTTACGAGATGATACTTCCTCTCAATATGTTTGGTCTTTGTTGTGAAACCTCGGCTCCTTGGCACATGCTCTGACTCCGTCGTTGTCGCGATGCAATGGAACAGGTAGCTCGGCACATGGTATCATTTGAAGTTCTCCTAGAAACTTCTTAATCCAGAACCCTTCCTTGGAAGCCTCCGAGGCCGCTTGATACTCGGCTGACAGTGGAATCGGCGATCGCGCTTTGCTTGGCACTACGCCAAGATACTGCTCCTCCATTAAGAGTAAATATGTAGTCAGAAGTGGACATCGAGTCGTCCTTCAGTCCTTGGAAGTCCGAATCAGTGAATCCCACCACATCCAAATCTCCACCGCCATACATAAGAACCATATCTCTCGTTCTTCTCAAGTACTTGAGAACGTTTTTCTGATCAATGTTCCCTACAGGTTTGCACGAAACCTACTCACCACGCTTACGGCATGCGCAATGTCAGTCTTGTACACAACATAGCATACATAAGGCTACCCACGGCGAAGCATATGGTATATTACTCATTTCCTTGCGTTGTTCCTCACTTTGAGGACACATCTTCAAGGTGAGTTTTATTCCATGTTGCATCGGTAGGAACCCTCTTTTAGAATCATCCATCTTAAATCGCTTTAAGATCTTATCTATATAGAGGGCCTGGGAAAGGCCTATTGTTCTCTTCGATCTATCCCGGTAGAGTCGAATACCAAGAATATAGGTTGCTTCTCCCAAGTCTTTCATGGAGAAATTACTCGAAAGCCAAGCTTTCACAGAACTGAGCATTCCCACATCATTTCCTATTAGTAGAATGTCATCTACATATAGTACTAAGAATGCGATCTTGCTCCCACTAACTTGTAACACCCTCAAGATATTCGAGGTATATTACAGCGCCGTGAATCCCTATATGGGACCCACCAGGCTGAACAGCATCGTACTCATCGACTCACATAAACGACAAACCAACACCATGTCATAAAGACGCAAAACAGAATAATCCACCCGGTTCAACCGGTCAAACATAACATCATCAATCAACACAAACATATAGGCAACAATACAATCCGGACGAACAATAACTCTTAAGTACTCGAGTACAACTATTAGTTCAAAAACCACAAAAGATGAAAAGACAAAAAGACATTAAGACGTCACTTATGCACAATCATCACGCATGACCATCATCCGTGTACTGGTCCAGCGCCCGCTCGTCCCGATGAACCTGACCTGAAATTCATAAAACGAATTTCCCCAAAACGGGTCCCCAGAGGGGTTAGCAATTACGCTAGTACAAGTAACCAAATGAACAATTTTTCATCTTACACATATAGTAATGCATGCCATCAAGAAATCATAGTTTCCAAAACACTCATTTCCGGAAATGCCAATATCAAATCACATTTGTAAAATGCACCACAATTAACCGCGGACCCACAGCTTCGTGGATCCCTGCCGAGACCCCATCGGATCTAACCCACAGTGGTTAAAAGCAAGTTCGCGGTCCCACAGCTTCGTGGAACCCTACCGAGACCCCGTCGAGTCTAACCCGCAGTGAGCATACACACACACCCAGTTTCTCATACAAAACTACTATGTCAAGATTGTAAGTTCATAAGGATACTTGCCTCGATTGAATAGACGACGACACGAACGGAACGGAAGAATCAAGCACGACCGTGAGGAACCGACGAGAATGAACCTAACGATTCGAATAGTACAATCACAACCACTTCTAAACGATTATGGAAATGGAATACACCCGAAAACCCGCCTACGATTCATGTATATTCATACAAAAATAACAACGAGGGCGGACCACAACCAAACCCTCTCGATTTCGCAAAACCATGAAAATATACCATGAATCCGTAGGAAAACTAATTATACCAACAAGATTAATCATATTCATCATGAATCCACCAACAAAACGGAACGAATCGGAAGGAAATCCCAAAACCCCCAAATTATCCAAAAGTAGGGTTCTAAGAGATTACCTTGGATTTAGGATGAGAAACACAAGTGGATGATGTTAATCTACACCAAGAATTCAAGCAAAAGAATCTCCGAAGTGATTGGAAGAAGAAAATCGCCTCAAATCGCCTCTGGAGTCGCTCGGCCGCGGAAGAAGGAGAGAAATGAGAAATTGTGATTATCTCGGTCAACTCCCTGGTTTATATAGCCAGGGAGTGTTAGCGCACGCTAAAACCTCAAGGTTAGCGTGCGCTAACGGGATAAGATTACAAACCCTACCGTTAGCGTCCCAGTCCAGAAGCCAGGTTTTTGGCCGTTAGCGTGCGCTACCATACATGCGTAGCGTGCGCTAATAACCTCTCGGTAGCGCGCTGTCACGCCCCGAGAGAAATGACCGACAGAGTGCTCGGACAGACCCGCACAGAGGGGTGCGAGGTTCAACAGATCAACGTGCACGGGGCACGTTCGGGACAGCTAGGCCGTGTGGATCGGCACAACCAACTGAGGGACTTAGCCGTGTGGCGCGGCATGCGTGGATGTATGGCCGAGCAAGCAGGCCAACCGGGCAACAGAGTGCCCGACCGAGGGACAAGGCCATCAGGCCTGATGCGGGACTACCTGGGCGGCTGGACAAGGCACGCCAGGAACCGAACGGACGAGTGCAGCGGACAGGCACGCCGCTTCGGGACATCGTGGGGCAAGATGACGAGACGAGGCACATCCGAGGGCCGAGACTCGGACACGGGCGACGGACACCCGCGAGGGGTGCGCGCGAGGCGCTGGGCGCGCGCGCGGGCGGCGCGCGAGGGATGCACGGAGCACCCTCCCCCTATAATAGGCTTAGCGGGAAAAAGCCTTGTGATGGCAGTGGACATTGGAAAGCTGAGGAGTCCACTGTACGGAAATTATACTCGGAACATTCCAGAAACGGACCGGGATGGTCCAGAACATCAAAGATGAATCCGGAGGCATGTGTGGAAGGCCGGGCCGGATCGGGTCGGGTTACATGGAGACGGGCCGAGTCGGGCCGAGCGGGCCGGGTCGGGCCGAACGAACCGGGAAAACCCGGAAACATGTGGAAGGTGCTAGAGACTCTTGGATGAGTCAAGACTTGTAACTTAGAGATGATTCTAGACATTGTATAAAGACTTGTAATGTATAGAATACTCTAGAATTTGTAATATTGTAGGAGGATCTAGAAGCCTCCAAATGAGGAGGTGGAGGAAGGTTCTAGTGATAGGAGGTAGTATAAATAGGAGAAGTTGGGCTCATTTGCAGCCATCCTTGGGAATTCATTTGTAAGAGACATACTTGTAACTCTTTACAACTTAGTGGAAGAAATTTTCTCTCAACCCATTGCCTCTCTTTCGTTGTGCCAACTTCTTACTTAACCAAATTCGGAGGATTTAAGGCTGACTAGCAAGAAGGTGCTAGGCCGCACGACGCTTACGAGCATAGCAAACTCTAAGCCCGTGACAAGTGGTATCAGAGCATCGTTAGCCACACAAGGAGGTGTGCAAGACTGCGGGAGTCGACGCTAACGATCAGCAGGCATCATGGCCGACGGACAGATCGAGGCAGGCATCAATGTGGAGGACGGACGAGTCACAGAGGCTGACAAGGTCCGGGGACGTGGAAAAGTCCCAGCCGAAGGGAAAGCCAAGCGTGGCAAGAGCAAGGCGCGCGGTGTGGTGCCGCCGCAACACGAGGAGAACCCGGCACGAAGCCGACTTCTTGAGGATGAAGACATCCGAAAGATCATACTCACCTTAGCAAACCGCCTACCCGACATCGAGGACGACATCGAAGCTCTTGGGCAGCGCATCACTAACACCCAATTGAGCACGGAGGAACGCGTGGGAACTCTCGAGAAAGCTGTTGGCCAACTGGAAGGGCACACGTTGGGCCATCTCGAGACCTTCAAGAGGGAACAACTCTCGTTGCGCAAGGAGTTAGCAACGATCGAGGATCATGTGGCAGCCAGCATAGCGGAGATACGCAAACAGTATGCCGAGTTTTGCGAGGTAAGTGCCAAACGTTTTGAAGATTTTTGTGATAAAATCTGTCGGGCGAGCAACTCGGGCACCAACTCGAATGGTGGGCCGAAATGAATAAAGACATTTGGCGGGGCGAGGTTCGAGGGACCAAGGGTTGAGGTCCCCAAACCCAAGGAGTTCATTGGCAAGAGAGATGCCAAGTCAATCGAGGAGTTCCTGTGGCGAATGGAACTTTACTTTGATGGTCTGGGACTGACGGACGAGAAGGCCAAGGTACGGCAGGCCGCACTATATCTTGCCGACGATGCAGCGCTGTGGTGGCGTCATCGACAGGCCGGTGTTACGAAAGGAACTTGCCAACCAATCGGGACTTGGGACGAGTTCGTGTCGGAACTCAAGGCACAATTCTATCCCGAGAACACATGCTATGAGGCAAGGAAGAAACTCCGCGAGCTCAAGCACAAGACTACCATTCGGGACTATGTTCGGGACTTTACATCAATCATGCTTCAGATTCCGGACATGACCGAGGATGATCGACTATTCTTTTTCCTGGATGGACTACCGAGTTGGGTCAGGGACAGAGTACAAAGCCGTGAGGTGAAATCTGTCAACGAGGCAATCAAAGTGGCCGAGTCCCTAGCCGAATTCGAGAAGAGGAAGGAGCCGCGAGCTGAGGGTCAAGCCAAAGGCGGGGGAGACACCCGCACGTCAGTACCGCAACCAGCCCAACCATCACGTGGAAGATTCGGGACGATACCGCAATATGATGCGGACAAGCCATACAACTCGGGTGAACGCAGGGGCGCTCCCGACCAACGAGGATGCTTTATGTGCGGCGGAGCTCATCGGATGAAGGACTGTCCGAAGATGGGGAAGCTCAACGCCATGGCCGAATGCGAGGGGCCAACGATTGATCACGACGTGCAGCAGGTAAGCACGATTCAACAACTTAATTTCGCTGCCGGGCAGCGGCGAGGGACCGCGAGGGAGCAAGTTGATGTTCGTGGAAGGATCCATCAACCACCAACCCATCAAGGCCTTGGTCGACACGGGAGCCGACTACAACTATATCACTGAGGCCGAAGCCAGAAGATTGGGACTACTTGTGCAGCCATGCAAAGGCTGGATGAAGTCCAACAACGGACCAGCAGTACCGGTCACAGGGGCAGCAAACGGAGTGCGGATTGTGCTCGGAGACTGGGAAGGCCGAGTACACTTCAAAGTCACCACGATGGACGATCGGGATCTCATTTTGGGAATGGACTTTCTGGAGAAGAACAATTTTGCCTTTTTCCCAAAAGCAAAGACACTATGGGCGAACGGTCAGAACAAACCCATCATTATCCCCTTGACTATGGAACAAGTCCCGTACGCAGCGATGACGACACTTCGATTTCAGAAGAAGCTGACTGAAGAGGAAATGCCGATGTATTGTCTGGGATCAATGCGGTACATCGAGGCACCGAGTGGCAGCACGCGTCGACGGGGACGTCGGCCAACAAAGCGGGGAGAGTGTCACGCCCCGAGAGAAATGACCGACAGAGTGCTCGGGCAGACCCGCACTGAGGGGTGCGAGGTTCAACAGATCAACGTGCACGGGCACGTTCGGGACAATAGGCCGTGTGGATCGGCACAACCAATCGAGGACTTAGCCGTGTGGCGCGGCATGCGTGGATGTATGGCCGAGCAAGCAGCCAACCGGCAACAGAGTGCCCGGCCAGGGACAAGGCCATCGGGCACGATGCGGGACTACTCAGGCGGCTGGACAAGGCACGCCAGAACCGAGCAGACGAGTGCGGCGGACAGGCACGCCGCCGGGACATCGTGGGGCAAGATGACGAGGCAGAGGCACATCCGAGGGCCGAGACTCGGACACGGCGACGGACACCGCGAGGGGTGCGCGCGAGGCGCTGGCGCGGCGGCGCGCGAGGGATGCACGAGCACCTCCCCTATAATAGGCTTAGCGGGAAAAAGCCTTGTGATGGCGGTGGACATTGGAAAGCCGAGGAGTCCACCGACGGAAATTATACTTAACATTCCGAAACGGACCGGGATGGTCCAGAACATCAAAGATGAATCCGGAGGCATGTGTGGAAGGCCGGGCCGGATCGGGTCGGGTTACATGGAGACGGGCCGAGTCGGGCCGAGCGGGCCGGGTCGGGCCGAACGAACCGGGAAAACCCGGAAACATGTGGAAGGTGCTAGAGACTCTTGGATGAGTCAAGACTTGTAACTTAGAGATGATTCTAGACATTGTATAAAGACTTGTAATGTATAGAATACTCTAGAATTTGTAATATTGTAGGAGGATCTAGAAGCCTCCAAATGAGGAGG
This sequence comes from Orobanche coerulescens, assembly GCA_033398695.1. Classification (NCBI taxonomy): domain Eukaryota; kingdom Viridiplantae; phylum Streptophyta; class Magnoliopsida; order Lamiales; family Orobanchaceae; genus Orobanche; species Orobanche coerulescens. The sequence continues at coordinate 13,802 of JAWKAU010000294.1, forward strand.
TGGAGGAAGGTTCTAGTGATAGGAGGTAGTATAAATAGGAGAAGTTGGGCTCATTTGCAGCCATCCTTGGGAATTCATTTGTAAGAGACATACTTGTAACTCTTTACAACTTAGTGGAAGAAATTTTCTCTCAACCCATTGCCTCTCTTTCGTTGTGCCAACTTCTTACTTAACCAAATTCGGAGGATTTAAGGCTGACTAGCAAGAAGGTGCTAGGCCGCACGACGCTTACGAGCATAGCAAACTCTAAGCCCGTGACAGCGCGCTATCGACCAATAGCGTGCGCTACCCGAACATCAGCCGAGTCCAGTAGACAAACGCCCAAAACTCACCTGACCCGTTAGCGTGCGCTACCATACAAGCGTAGCGTGCGCTAATTAGCATCTGATTGAGTTGATAAAGCGCCCGATCTTTGGACAACACTAGCGCGCGCCATCGAACAACTTAACGTGCGCTAGTCTCCGACATTAGCGTGCGCTAGACAAGATAGCGTGCGCTAATCGATAGTCCGAGGCACAGGAGTTGAGCGCCACCCCGGGGTTCACTCGCTAGCGCGCTACGAAGTAAACGTAGCGTGCGCTACAAAGAACTACTAGCGCGCTATGCGAAAAATTAGCGTGCGCTGTCACGAACATAAACGGTCCACTACACCAGAATACGAACGAAACATCAAACGGAACACCTCAAAACGCATCATAGCATAGAATGAATCCACGGCAACCCCGAAACGGCGGTTCCACACAACAATTACGAGAATCAGATCAAAAGATGACGGAAAAGTTACACTGAAGGATACACGAGGGTCACTACAATCGGGAATTACACCGGAAATACAATTACAAGGGAAAGAAAAATGCGGATATTACATTCTACCCCTCTAAAAATAAGTTTCGTCCCGAAACTTAAGAGACAAACAACTCGGGGTACCTAGCACGCATGCTATCCTCGGTTTCCCAAGTTGCCTCCTCGACACCGTGTCTCGACCAGTGCACCTTGACCAAAGGTATGGTCTTATGCCTCAATCGTTTCTCACGATGCTCCAAAATCTTCAAAGGGCGCTCTTCGAAAGTAACATCTTCGGCGACATCAATCTCACCATAATCGATGATGTGACTAGGATCCGGGACATATTTCCTCAACTGGGAAACATGGAAGATGCTATGAACATGACTCAAGGCCGGAGGTAACGCCAAACGGTATGCCAACCCACCTACTCGCTCGAGGATCTCAAAGGGGCCGATAAATCTCGGACTCAACTTCCCTTTCTTCCCGAAACGAAAAACTCCCTTCGTCGGCGACACCTTTAGGAAAACGTGATCTCCCACCTCGAATTACAAAGGTCGACGACGGACGTCGGCATATGACTTCTGTCGACTCTGGGCAGTCAACATCCGTTCCCGAATTACTTCTATCTTCCGCCTCGTCTCTAAAACGACATCCGGCTCGGTCCCGACCAAATCGGACGCCTCATTCCAACAAATAGGTGATCGGCATCGCCGCCCATAAAGTGCTTCATACGGTGCCATCCGAATCGACGCGTGCCAACTGTTGTTGTACGTGAATTCGATCAGCGGCAAATGTTCCTCCCAGTCACTACTCCAATCGAGAGCACAGGCACGCAACAAGTCCTCAAACGTCTGGATAGTGCGTTCCGATTGTCCATCTGACTGGGGATGAAAAGAGGTACTCAAATGTAAACGGGTACCCAACGCCTTATGCACCGCCTGCCAGAAGTGCGATACAAAACGGCCGTCACGATCCGAAACAATAGACTTCGGAGTACCGTGAAGTCTCACAATCTGCGCGATAAACACACGAGCTAACTTCTCCGGGCCCCAAGTGTCCTTGATGCCCAGGAAATGTGCCGACTTGGTCAGACGATCAACAATCACCCATACCATATTCATGCCCGACCTCGATCTCGGCAAACTCGTAACGAAATCCATCGATATATCTTCCCATTTCCATTCCGGAATGGGAAGTGACTGCAATAACTTGACCAGTTACGATGCTCGATTTTGACACTTGACAAGTCAAACATCTCGCTACAAACTGTGCGACCTCATCCTTCATATCATTCCACCAGAAATTTCTTCTCAGGTCCTTGTACATCTTACTCGAACCAGGATGAACGGAATAAGGTGTAGCATGGGCCTCCCGTAAAATACTCTGCCTCAACTCTGAGTCGTTCGGCACACAAAGCCGACTCTGGAATCTCAAAATACCATCCTCGTGAATCACAAACCCAGGAGACTTTCCCTTAAGAACGTTCTCTCGGATTTGAGTAATCATCGGATCATCTGATTGCTTCAGTTTGATTTCATCGATCAAAGATGACGAAATCTCTAAAGCACAAAGTTGCCCAGCGGACTCCCAACGAGACCTCAACATCTAACTCGATCAAAGCCCTCCGAAGCTCAGACTGAGATGTAAGGATCTCAAGCGTTCGCAACGCAACTGGTTTCCGACTCAAGGCGTCGGCCACGACGTTCGCCTTACCCGGATGATAAAGGATTTCGAGGTCATAATCCTTAATCAACTCTAACCACCTCCTCTGCCTCATATTCAACTCTCGCTGAGTAAATATGTATTTCAGACTTTTATGATCGGTAAAAATCTGACATGTAGAGCCGAAAAGATAGTGACGCCAAATCTTGAGCGCAAAAACGACTGCCGCTAACTCCAAATCATGAGTAGGGTAGTTCAGCTCATACGGCCTCAACTGTCTCGACGCATAGGCAATGGTCTTGCCGTGCTGCATTAATACACACCCAAGACCCTGACCCGAAGCATCGCTATAAACGGCAAAACCCTCGTTGCCACATGGCAACGCCAAAACTGGGGCTGAAGTCAAACGATTCTTGATTCCTCAAAACTCAGCCTCTCGTCATTCCAGGCGAACCTCTCGGATTTACGGAGCAAGCTGCGTAAGTGGCGAGCGATTTCGAAACCCTCGGCGAACCTACGGTAGTAGCCACCAAACCCAAGAAACTACGGAGCTCCTTCACATTCTTGGCGGTGCCCAATCCAATACGGCCTCAATCTTCTGCGGATCCACACGAACCCCCTCGGCTGAAATCACGTGACCTAAAAACATCACTTCCTTCAGCCAGAACTCACATTTCGAGAACTTTGCATAGAGTTGCTCGGTCCTTAAAATGTCTAATACTATCCGCAAATGATGGGCATGCTCTTCCTCATTCCTCGAGTAAATAAGAATATCGTCTATGAAGACGACGACACACTTGTCCAAATACTCGATAAAGACTTTGTTCATCAATTGCATGAACACCGCCGGCGCATTAGTTAACCCGAAAGGCATGACTACGAACTCATAATGTCCGTACCTCGTCCGAAAGGCTGTTTTCGGCACATCGGACTCTCTCACTCGGAGCTGATAGTACCCCGATTTCAAATCAATTTTCGAGAATACATGACTCCACCTGCAACTGATCGAACAAGTCATCAATTCTCGGCAAAGGATACTTGTTTTTGATGGTCACCTTGTTTAGTTCGCGATAGTTGATACACAAACGTAGTGAACCATCCTTCTTCCGCACAAACAGGACCGGTGCACCCCAAGGCGAGGTGCTCGGTCGTACATACCCCGACTCAAGAAGCTCACTCAACTGCTTCTTCAACTCGGACATCTCTGAAGGTGCCATGCGATAGGGCGCCTTCGAAATAGGAGCAGCGCTCGGCTCTAACTCTATAGCAAACTCAACCTCACGATGTAATATCCGCATTTTTCTTCCCCTTGTTTTTTTTTTCTTTTTTTTTTCTTTTCTTTTTCGGCGTCTTTCCCGATAGTAGTGACCCTTGTGTATCTTTCAGTGTATCTTTTCTATTATCTATGGGTTTTATCCCCGTTATTGTTGAGCGGAACCGCCGTTTCGGGGTTGCCGTGGGTCCATTCTATGTTATGTTAACCGTTGAGATGTTCCGTTGGATGTTTCGTTCACCTTCCGGTGTTTTGGGAACCGTTCATATTTCATACCTAGCGCACGCTATTTTTCTGCATAGCGCGCTAGGGGTTCCTTAGTAGCGCCGCACGCTACGTTTGTTAAATAGCGCTATCGAGTAGCCACAGGAGTGGCGGTGTTGTTTTCGGTATACGGACTAGCGTATTAGCGTCGCTATATATCTTAGCGCACGCTAACGTCGAGGGCTAGCGCCGCCGATGATGCCGGTGGCGTGCGCTAGCGTGAGTGTCGATCGGGCCGATTCACTCGAACCCGTTAGTGCGATTAGCGCCACGCTACGCTTGTATGGTAGCGCACGCTACGGATCGAGATAAGCGCACGCTACGCTTGTATGGTAGCGCACGCTAACGTATCAGTGGGTTAGGCGGCTTGCCACTGGACTCGGCTGATGTTCAGGTAGCGCACGCTATTGGTCGATAGCGCGCGCTACCGAGAGGTTATTAACGCACGCTACTCATGTATGGTAGCGCACGCTAACGGCCAAAAACCTGGTTACTGGACTGGGACGCTAACGATAAGATTTGTAATCTTATCCCGTTAGCGCACGCTAATCTTGAGGCTTTAGCGTGCGCTAACACTCCCTGGCTATATAAACCAGGGAGTTGACCGACATGAACACCATTTCTCATTTCTTTCCTTCTTCCGCGGACGAGCGACCCCAGAGGCGATTTGAGGCGATTTTCTCCTTCCAATCACTTCAGAGATTCTTTTGCTTGAGTTCTTGGTGTAGACTAACATCATCCACTTGTGTTTCTCATCCTGAATCCAAGGTAATCTCTTAGAACCCTACTTTTGGATAATTTGGGGGTTTTGGGATTTTCTTCCGATCCGTTCCGTTTTGTTGATGGATTCATGATGAATATGATTAATCTTGTTGGTATTCTTAGTTTCCCTACGGATTCATGGTATATTTCGTGATTTTTACGGAATCGAGAGGGTTTGGTTGTGGTCCGCCCTCGTTGTTGTTTTTATACGAATATACATGAATCGTAGGCGGGTTTTCGGGTGTATTCCAATTCCGTATTCATTTAGAAACGGTTGTGATTGTGTTCTTCGAATCGTTAGGTTCGGTTTCGTTGGTTCCTAGCGGTTGTCGGTGACTTTCCTTTCCGTTCTTCATGTCGTCAATAATTCGAGGCAAGTATTTTTGGAAACCTTTATGCTTAACGTGGAATGGTAATGTATTTTTGTGTGTGATTTGCTCACCTCGTGTTGGTCCGACGGGATCAAGGAGGGAATCCAAAGGGTTGAGTCCTGGATTCATGAGCTTGTATAGCTAGCCAGTTCGGGAGGGTCCTTAGAGGCCTCGGGCGGGATCTATGATATTACTCTGTTCCCAAGGCGATGCATGTGCGTGTTTTGTTTTTATAATGTGGCCAGCTCGGTGTAATATCCGTGTTTTCTATTTTTGGTAATTTCTATTTTTGTTGTATGTTCGTTTCGGACAACTCGCTTAGCACTGTTTTGGAATTCTGAATCTATTTTGTTCTTGGAGTTTTTCCGTCTGGATGAGTTTCGAGGATGTTTTTGCATAATTTCATCTTAATTTATATCTTGTCGTATGTGCGTTCGATTCTCGTAAAACTTGTTCGTTTCCGTTGTTTCTTGGTTTGTATAAGTTTGTATGGTTGATTTGGTCGTGTTGAAATTTTCGGTTTGTTAATCCGACGTTGCATCGTGATTTTTCGGGCTCTTGGGCCGTTTTTGTAATTTTCATAAGTTTGGGGAATTTCGCTTCATTTGCTTCATTTGAGACTCTCTAGTGATCGGGATTATATTTTCTTTCAAAACTCAGCTTCGTTGTTTCGGATACCCCATGTTTATACTTTTGATTCTATCCTTGTGTTGCGTTTCGTCGTTGTATCATTGTCTTTGAGCTAAGTGTTTAGCGATCTTGGCTGCTGCATGCATAACGTACGTTATGCATGCTCCTTTACGTACGTTATATAGGTATCATAACGTACGTTATACCCCATTGGTAACGTACGTTATGGTTACGCAGAAAGTGTCCAGATTGTTCGTTACGTACGTTAACCTGAGAGGGGTTACGTACGTAACCTTCATAACGTACGTTAACAATAGGCGTTAACGTACGTAACTCGCCGTCAGGTCTTTTAATTCCTGACTTATTTCCGGTCGACTTATTTCACTCCTTTTCTTTCTTTCTCGCGACGTGAGTTTCCTTTGGGCGATTTCAAACGATTCATCCGGTGCAATCCGTAGGAACCTTCTAAAGATCGATTTTTGCGTCCCAAGCAAGGTTTATCATCATCATAATCATCCTCCATCCGTCCGAATCGAGGTATACATCGATGAACCCTAGTTTTTTGGGGATTTTTGGCATAATTCTTCCTTTTAATCCGTTTTGGCTTCGACGACTTATTAGATTACGATTGTGTAGTCGTAAATCCCTTGTTTCCAGTATAGTTTAATGGATTTAACCTAGTAATTTCTTCATTGTTAGATTATAGCCATCGTGGACTTCGTATTTTCCGACAAATCGTTCCAAGGGGTAGAATTAGGATTAATTCTTACCTTTCCGCATTATTGAGACTTGTGTATACCGTTATTGTGTTAGGAACGGATTTGGGAAGATTGTTCGACCGAAACCTATTCCTTCGCCGTTTCCTTCGCTTCGTTTCTTTCAAGGCAAGTACATGTATTACATTTCGTTATATGCGTTGTGATTTTCGAAATGAATGATGAATTGTGATTTTCGGGTGCGTGAGTTGTGTTCCTTCCACCGGAGTGTCCGACGGATGTCCGGGGTCGATACTAAGGGTACGGCCGCGGAAGGGAACTTGGGTGCGTGTGGGATTGAGCTTCCACCCGGAGTGTCCGACGGGATGTCTGGGGTCGATACTCAGGGGTACTGCCACTAAGTGGTATCCCACCCGGAGTGTTCGACGGGATGTCTGGGGGTCGATACTAAGGGGTACGGCCACGGGATACCAGTTGTGATTTTGTGATATCGTGATGATTGGAACTGATTTGATTGCCAATGTAGTATTCCGGAATATATATATATATGGCAAATGATTTCTGATTGAGATGATTGTGCTAAAAACCGTATTTTGTATATAATGTTGTGTAATTGTGTACTTGTACTGGCTATTCGAATGCTAACCCCTTAAATGGGGGAAATGCGTCTTATGCATTTCAGGTACCGGGAGAGCTGAGGAGCAGGCACGGGACACGCACGTAAAGGATGGGCTGGCTTGATGATGTGGCTCGAGTCTGTAATTTTATGTTATGTCATTGCATTTGTCGAGTACTGGAATTAAACTGTCTACTTTTAAACTTGGTTTAAGTCCCCTGCGTGGGCAACGGATTGGTATTTATTTTATGTTCATGTACTCCGTTAAAATTGTTTTGGCCGAGGCCACGGCCTTATTTACTTTTGAGTGCATTGTTTGGAATTACATTGTGGGTTATGTGTTATGTGTTAGCCTGGTAGACCTCACGAGGGTTCTACGGCGTGTAATGCCCCATTTGCGAATTGGGGTGTTACATTTATGGTATCGGAGCTTAGGTTTTGAATACCTAGGCTGTCGGTGAATTTTGGGTCTGTCAGTTATGTCGTTAGAGTCAGTCGTTGAGCCTAATATCATCACGCTACCGTCTTTTCGTGCGACCCGTGGCTGTAAGTCTCCTCGAACTCTTATATTTCTGTAATTCGTTTCTTGCGTAGTGCGGAATTGTGACTTGTGTTACCAACTTTGTGAATTGTGAATCTTTCTGATCTTGTTCTTTTCGTATTTTCTTCAGTATGTTGAGAGGTCGTGGTAGACCAGCTAGGGGGCGCGGCCGAGGCCGTGGTCGGGGTGCTGATAATGAAGAGGGCTCACTTTCTCAGTCCTCTGCAGACTCAGCCTCTCACTCGGTGCCGTCGGGTAATAATGCCGACGCCGGGGCTACTGCCGTACTTCAGCAGTTAGTAGCCCAGCTTACTCACATAGCTCAGGGTGGACGCCAGAATCCACCCCCGACACCTGAAGAGGAAGCTAGTAAGTGGCTTCAGACGGTGACTAAGATGCACCCTCCTCGTTTCTCCGGATCTTCTGAATCCCTCGGTTGGGAGAATTGGCTCTTTCAGTTGTCCAGGACCTTTGATGCCGTAGCTTGTCCTGAAGACAGGAGGGTACATATTGCCCAATACCTCCTGGATAAGGAAGCTGCGGAATGGTGGGAGGCCGTTGCGCCCAGAGACCGTCGGGCCACTTGGGATGAGTTCGGGGCTGCCATGGAAGCGAATATTGTCCACCGCCAGTTAAAGAACGCATATTTGTGGAGTTCTTCACCGCTACACCTCAAGATGTGCCTATTTCTCAGGCCATCATTACTTACAATCAGCAGTTGGGTTTCGTGAGAGATCAGGTGAGGACGGAAGCTGATAAAATCCGTTACTTTAATATGCGTATGAAACCGCATATCAGGCGAGTATGGCACCGCTCATGTGTGCCACTTTGAAGGAGTATCGAGATCGCGCTCTAGCGATCGAGATGGCCGCACCAGAATCGAGTTAGGTGCCGAGGCCAAGAAACAGAAAACAGATTGGCAACTTCTCACCGGCAAGAGTGGCCGATTTTCGAGAGCACCCGCCCCTACACCGGGAAGAGGCCATTTCATCAGCCGGGATCTCGTGGTAACTGCTCGGGCCTTCAAATTGCTTCGTGGCGTGGTTTGTTTTAACTGCAACCAGTATGAGCATTTGATGAAGGATTGCCCTTTTCCTCCAGTTACTTGCTTCACTTGTGGGCGCAAGGCATCGGGCGACTCATTGTGAGAGGGCCACTGTGGTCATTAGAGTTCGACTACCACCACCGATCGGAGGATCACGGCCTCCGGCTACTTATGTTCCGCAGAGTTCGAGTCGTGGTAGGGGGCCAGAGTCGGCCGGATCGCCGTGCGGCCTCGAGTTCGGGTTGATTCACCCCGATTGTATCGGATGAGGCGTACAGAGAGACGAGATGTTCCAGTGGCGTCAGTACTACTCGGATCCTTACTCATCCAAAGGTCGGTGCTTTTGATTCGGGTGCTACCCATTCCTTTATTGCTTCGGATTGTGTGAGTCGTATTGGTTTTGACTGCTTATTTGAGTGTGAGCCATTTGTAGTGGGTACACCCAGTGGGGATCGTATGGTTGGGGACCGGGAAGTTAGGGATTGCCCAGTGAGGATCGGGAGCCGGGATTGGCCCTCGACTCTCATTGTTATAGACCTTAAGGGTGAGGATTTAATCCTCGGAGACGATTGGTTGGATCGTCACGGTGCTATCATGAACTATCGGACTCGTACCATCTCGATAGTTGCGAGGCGGCACCGAGCATACTCTCGTCGAGTATGGCCGGGTAGATCGGGGAGTGTGATTAGCGCCTTGAAGGCGATGAAACTTCTGAACCAGGATTGTGTCGACTACTGGTGTTTCGCTCTGCAGGCGGAAGATGGTGAGGTTGACATATCGTCGATTCCAGTTGTTAGCGAGTATCCTGATGTATTTCCGGACGACTTGCCGGGATTACCACCACATCGAGAGGTGGAGTTTCCTATTGATCTTGAGCCGAATGCGGCCCCTATTTCTCGAGCACCGTACCGTATGGCACCGTCGGAGATGCTAGAGTTGAAGAATCAGTTGGGAGAATTGTTAGATAAAGGGTATATTCGACCGAGCGCATCGCCTTGGGGTGCGCCTGTACTTTTTGTTAAGAAGAAGGATGGATCGCTTCGTTAATGTATCGATTATCGAGAATTAAACAAGTTGACCATCAAAAATAAATACCCTTTGCCCCGGATTGACGACTTGTTTGATCGGCCAGGGGGCGGCAGTCTTTTCAAGATTGATTTGCGATCGGGCTACTACCGATTGAGGATTCGGGACGTCGATATTCCGAAAAGCGCCTTTCGGACGAGATATGGCCATTACGAGTTTGTGGTTATGCCTTTCGGGCTAACTAATGCCCCAGCAGTTGTTCATGCGGTTGATGAACAAAGTTTTTATTGAGTATCTGGACAAATTCGTAGTCGTTTTTATCGACGATATTCTTATCTATTCACGGAGTCGGGAGGAGCACGCCTTACATCTCCGGATTGTATTAGACACTTTGAAGGCCGAGCGGTTATGCGCGAAGTTCTCTAAGTGTGAGTTTTGGCTCGAGGAAGTGACGTTCCTCGGGCATGTGATTTCAGCGAGAGGAGTTCGGGTAGATCCGCGAGAAGATAGCGGCGGTGATGGCTTGGGAGCCGCCTAAGAATGTGAAGGAGGTGAGGAGTTTTACGGGTCTTGCCGGCTATTACCGTAGATTCGTTGAGGATTTTCTAAGATCGCTAGACCACTCACTCGGTTGCTCCAGAAAACTCGGAAGTTCGAGTGGGTGCGGACGAGCGGGGCGGTTTGACGAGTTAAAGAGACGTTTGACTACCGCACCCGTTTAGCATTGCCTCGGGGAACGAGGATTTCGTAGTGTATAGTGATGCTTCGGGCCTTGGGCTTGGATGTGTTTTGATGCAGAGAGAGAGTGATTGCTTATGCGTCCCGCCAATTGAAACCTTATGAGGTAAATTATCCCACGCACGATTTGGAGTTAGCTGCGGTCGTTTTCGCCTTAAAGATATGGAGGCATTATCTCTATGGGTCGTCGTGTAAGATTTTTACGGACCACAAGAGTCTGAAGTACATCTTCAGCCAGAAAGAGTTGAATATGAGGCAGCGTAGGTGGTTAGAGCTAATTAAAGATTACGACCTCGAGATACTTTACCATCCGGGTAAGGCCAACGTAGTGGCTGATGCGTTGAGCCGAAAACCGATGGCTTTACGGATGTTAGAGGTACTTACACCACGTAGTAGGATCAGCGAGATTTCATCAGCCGAATATTGAGGTTTGGGTTCGGAGAGTTCGGGGCGACTTTGTGCGTTAGAGATCACTTCGTCCTTGGTGATGATATTAAGGCGAAACAGTATGATGATCCGTGTTTGGTCCGATTGAGGAGGATGTGAGGAAGGGGAAAGCCCACTGGTTGTGATTCGAGGATGATGGCGTTACGAGATTTCGTGGCATTATGTGTACCGAATGTTATTGGTGAGACGAGAAGATCTTGAGCGAAGCTCATACCACGCCTTACTCCATACATCCTGATACGAGTAAAATGTACAAGGGCGTGAGGAGTAACTACTTGCGGTGGAGTAATTTGAAGACAGACGTTAGCGAGTTCGTGTCGAGATGTTTGACTGTCGGCGAGTTAAGATCGAGCATCGGCGACCAGCGGGGTTTTGCGACCACTTTCCATCCCGGAGTGGAAATGGGAGGATATTTCTATGGATTTCATTACCCGGTATGCCTAGGACTCGGATGGAATGAACATGATTTGGGTTATTGTCGATCGACCAAATCAGCTCATTTCTGAGTATTAAGGACACTTGGGGTCCAGAGACCGCACGAGTGTTTATTGCAGAGATCGTGAGATTACATGGGACTCCTAAGAGTATTGTTTCGGATCGTGATGGCGGTTTGTATCACATTTTTGGCAGTCGCTCATCGAGCTTTGGGGGCGAGTTGAGACTCGGTCGTCTTACCACCCTCGACCGACGGCGGTCGGGCGGGACGATCCAGACGTTGGAGGATATGTTGAGAGCCCGTGCCCTAGATTGGAAGGATGATTGGGAGTCGCACTTGCCGTTGATCGAGTTTACGTACAACAATAGTTGGCACGCCTCGATCAAAATGGCACCATTTGAGGCATTGTATGGGAGGAGGTGCGGATCGCCGTTGTGTTGGGACGATGCGTCCGAGCTGATTGGTACCGAGCCCGATATGGTAGTTGAGACGAGGGAGAAGATTACTCGATTCGTGATAGATTGTTGGCGGCCAGTCGGCAAAGTCTTATGCCGACACGCGTCGCCGGCCGTTGGAGTTTGAGGTGGGAGATCATGTTTTGCTTAAGGTGTCGCCGACACGGGAGTTTACCACTTGGTAGGAAGGGTAAACTTAGTCCGAGATATATTGGGCCGTTTGAAATTTTAGAGAGAGTGGGAGAGCTTGCCTATCGGTTGGGTTTGCCGCCGTCCTTGAGTCACGTTCATAACGTATTTCATGTTTTCCAGCTTAGGAAGTACGTATCGGACCCTAGCCATATTCTTGATTTTGGAGAGATCGGGTGGGACCCGACATTACCTTTGAGGAGAGGCCGATTCAGATTTTAGAGCGTCGGGTGAAGCAACTTCGTCATAAAACCATTCCTCTGGTTAAAGTTCAATGGTCGAGACATGGATCCGAGGAAGCCACATGGGAGACGGAAGAGAGTATGCGGTCGAGATACCCTGAGTTGTTCGCGTTGTAAGTTTCGGGACGAAACTTATTTTTAGGGGGAGATAATGTAATATCCGTGTTTTCTATTTTTGGTAATTTCTATTTTTGGTGTATGTTCATTTCGGACAACTCGCTTAGCACTGTTTTGGAATTCTGAATCTATTTTGTTCTTGGAGTTTTTCCGTCTGGATGAGTTTCGAGGATGTTTTTGCATAATTTCATCTTAATTTATATCTTGTCGTATGTGCGTTCGATTCTCGTAAAACTTGTTCGTTTCCGTTGTTTCTTGGTTTGTATAAGTTTGTATGGTTGATTTGGTCGTGTTGAAATTTTCGGTTTGTTAATCCGACGTTGCATCGTGATTTTTCGGGCTCTTGGGCCGTTTTTGTAATTTTCATAAGTTTGGGGAATTTCGCTTCATTTGCTTCATTTGAGACTCTCTAGTGATCGGGATTATATTTTCTTTCAAAACTCAGCTTCGTTGTTTCGGATACCCCATGTTTATACTTTTGATTCTATCCTTGTGTTGCGTTTCGTCGTTGTATCATTTGTCTTGAGCTAAGTGTTTAGCGATCTTTGACTGCCGCATGCATAACGTCGTTATGCATGCTCCTTTACGTGCGTTATATAGGTATCATAACGTCGTTATACCATTGGTAACGTGCGTTATGGTTACGCAGAAAGTGTCAGTTATTGTTCGTTAAATGCGTTAACTGTGAGGGTTACGTCGTAACCTTCATAACGTGCGTTAACAATAGGCGTTAACGTCGTAACTTCGCCGTCGAGTCTTTTAATTCCCGACTTATTTCCGGTCGACTTATTTCACTCCTTTTCTTTCTTTCTCGACGTGAGTTTCCTTTGGCGATTTCAAACGATTCATCCGGTGCAATCCGTAGGAACCTTCTAAAGATCGATTTTGCGTCCCAAGCAAGGTTTATCATCATCATAATCATCCTCCATCCGTCCGAATCGAGGTATACATCGATGAACCCTAGTTTTTGGGGATTTCGGGATTTTGGCATAATTCTTCCTTTTAATCCGTTTTGGCTTGACGACTTGTTAGATTACGATTGTGTAGTCGTAAATCCCTTGTTTCGAGTATAGTTTAATGGATTTAACCTAGTAATTTCTTCATTGTTAGATTATAGCCATCGTGGACTTCGTATTTTCCGACAAATCGTTCCAAGGGGTAGAATTAGGATTAATTCTTACCTTTCCGCATTATTGAGACTTGTGTATACCGTTATTGTGTTAGGAACGGATTTGGGAAGATTGTTCGGACCGAAACCTATTCCTTCGTCGTTTCCTTCGTTTCGTTTCTTTCAAGGCAAGTACATGTATTACATTTCGTTATGCGTTGTGATTTTCGAAATGAATGATGAATTGTGATTTTCGGGTGCGTGAGTTGTGTTCCTTCCACCGGAGTGTCGACGGGATGTCCGGGGTCGATACTAAGGGTACGGCCGCGGAAGGGAACTTGGGTGAGTGTGTGTTTGAACTTCCACCGGAGTGTCCGCGGGATGTGCGGGTCGATACTAAAGTACGGCCACGGAGTGGTATCCCACCGGAGTGTTCGACGGGATGTCCGGGGTCGATACTAAGGGAGTGCGGCCACGGGATACCGATTGTGATTTTGTGATATCGTGATGATTGGGCCGATTTGATTGCCAATGTAGTATTAGGAATATATATATATGGCAAATGATTTCGATTGAGATGATTGTGCTAAAAACCGTATTTTGTATATAATGTTGTGTAATTGTGTACTTGCACGCTATTCGAATGCTAACCCCTTAAATGGGGAAATGCGTCTTATGCATTTAGTGCACGGAGAGGCGAGGAGCAGCACGGGACACGCACGTAAAGGATGGTGGCTTGATGATGTGGCTCGAGTCTGTAATTTTATGTTTTGTCATTGCATTTGTCGAGTACTGGAATTAAACTGTCTACTTTTAAACTTGGTTTAAGTCCCCTGCGTGGGCAACGGATTGGTATTTATTTTATGTTCATGTACTCCGTTAAAATTGTTTTGGCCGAGGCCACGGCCTTATTTACTTTTGAGTGCATTGTTTGGAATTACATTGTGGGTTATGTGTTATGTGTTAGCCTGGTAGACCTCACGAGGGTTCTACGGCGTGTAATGTCCCATTTACGAATTGGGGTGTTACACTCGGGAGGGTCCTTAGAGGCCTCGGGCGGGATCTATGATATTACTCTGTTCCCAAGGCAAATTGTTTGACTGTTTGTTTCCGGAAAAGACATGTCTTGTTTTGGTTTTCGAAATGATTTTGGTGCATGTACTATGAAATGTGTAAGCGATTGGTTTGCCTTGAATACTTGTACTAGCGTAATTGCTAACCCCTTCGGGGACCCGTTGTCGGGGAAATTCTTGTTATGGATTTCAGGTTATGATTATCCGGACGAGCGAGCACCGGGCGATGCGAGGATGTTGGCGTGGTCGTTGACATGTGCATTTGGGTCTACTTATTTCCTTTGTCCATTACGATATGGATGTTCCCACAGTTTAAACTAATAGAATGTACTCGAGATTACTTAGGCTATTTTTTACAAACACCGTATTGTATTGTTTTTAAACTGTCTCGTTGTTGGTTGATGCTTATTTTGCCGGTTGCTCCGGGCGTATCTTTATATGTCATATTATTTAATTGTGTATCCTCGCTAACCAAGATGGTTAGTCGAGTAGAGTTTTTCTATTGTAGCCTGGTAGGTCCCATGTAGGGGTCTACGGCGCTGTAACATATTCTGAATATCTCGGGGTGTTACAGAAAATGGTATCGGAGCTCTAGGTTTATGGATACCTAGGCTTGTCGGTTACTTGGGTCTAGTCGTGTTTTGTTTTGCACATTGTCACACCGCTGCCGGCATCTCAGTACTTCTAGTGCTCGTAAGTTTCCTTACCCGATTGTTTGCTTTCACATACTGTATTTCGTTTCTTGAACCGTGGTTATTCTCCCTCTTTTGCTTATCATCGTAGTTTTCCTTACTCATCCTCGATATGCTCCTGTTATCTTTTAACACCAGTATGGATGCCGGAGGAAACCGTGGTTGTGGTCGTGGTCATGGCCGTGGACGCGGCCGAGGACGTGGGGCAGCCGGTGGGGCAGCCACGTCGCACTCTTCGAGAGCCAGCGATCGCGGCCGTCACGATCATGCTTCTTCTCGGGAGCGCGCCGATCTTGGTATTGCTGCTGTCATGCGGCAAATGGTTAACCGGATGGCGGCTATAGCACAGTGGTTGAGAACCCCGATCGAGGCCCATGCTAATCGGGCGGAGCGGATCGGCGCCTTCAGGATGTCATCAAGATGCATCCTCCTCGATTCGGGAGCTTCGGACCCGATCGGGTGGGAAGGGTGGATCAAGGAGATATCCAAAGTCTTCTTGCTACTAATTGCCCGAGGACCGTAGGGTCCCTATTGCTCAATACTTTCTCACGGGAGATGCTACAGTTGGTGGGAGGCCGTTGGTCCCAAAGATCACGTTGCTTCATGGGCCGAATTCCAAGAATTGATGGAGACCGAGTATTGTCCGTGGCCGGTCGAGACGAGGCTCGAGTGCATGCTTTCTACGATGCTCAACCTCGGGATATTCCCGTATCCCAAGCTATTGCTGATTTCAAAAAGAGTTGGGTTATGTGAAGACCCAAGTTGTCGCGAAGAGCGACAAAATTTTCCATTTTCCGAGGAGGATGAAGCCGCCCATTCGGGACTATATGTCCGGCTCGTCTGTACTACCTTGAAGGATTATCGAGTCGAGCCCTTGCTTATGATATGTCGGTGACGGCTAGCGATTTGGCTCGTGAGAGCAAGAAGCGAAGTCGGTCGGAAATTTTTCGGTCCTAAGAGTGGAGGCGGCGAAATCTCAAGCCGCAAATATTTCAACGGGCGGTTCGGCTCGTTTCTCTGGGAGTTTTCGGGTGCCGCGGAACCTCCGCTCGTGAACCCACATGTTTTAAGCTGTGGTGTGCGAGGCCATAGGAACCGCGATGTTCTCGTCCGAAGTTTACTTGTCACACTTGTGGGCCAATTTGGGCCACAAGGCCCCTTTTTGTGAGCGAGATCAAGCGGCTTCGTGGCGCCCGTTCTTCCCAATCGGCACCGTTAGAGCCGAGTGTGAACCGGGGCTCATTTGCTCCACCGCCTCCACCGAGTGCCGGCCGAGGTAAGGGTCGGGGTCAGCCCGCTAGGGGTGGAGCTTCCATGTCGGCTCTGCTCGGCCACGTATCTATGAGATGAGGAGGGCCGATGATCCAGGCCACTCGTGGCGGCAGTACCGTTCACATTCATTTCCATCTGTCGGTGTGCTTTTCGATTCGGGTGCTACGCATTCATTCATTTCTCTAGAGTGTGTACGCCGTTTAAGTCTCATTGTTTGTCACCTTGCGAGCCTTTCATCGTTAAACTTCCTAGCGGTGATAGAATTGTCGGTGATCGAGAGGTCGAGGCTCATTACGTGTTTATTTGTGAGAGAGCTTGGCTCTCTAATCTTATTGTCGTTAATATCGAGGGTGAGGATTTGATTCTCGGGGATGATTGGCTCGAGCGGCATGGCGCAATCATGAACTACCGCACGAGAATCATCACTATGTTAGCCGAGGACGGCACCGAGCACTCTTTCGCGGGGCGAAAGAGGGGAAACCAGAAATTCGTCATTAATGCCTTGAAGGCGATGAGTCTCCTGCGAAAGGGGTGTACTGGATATTGGTGTTACGCCTTGAAGGCGGAGGATGGTGGAGTCGAGCTTTCGTCGATTCCAGTCGTTAATGAGTTTCCTGATGTATTTCCTGACGAATTACCAGGATTGCCACCGGATCGTGAGGTTGAGTTTGCTATAGAGTTAGAGCCGGGCGCGGCTCCTATTTCCAAGGCGCCCTATCGCATGGCACCTTCAGAGATTTCCGAGTTGAAGAAGCAGTTGAGTGAGCTTCTTGAGTCGGGGTATGTTCGACCAAGTGCCTCGCCTTGGGGCGCACCGGTCCTGTTTGTGCGGAAGAAGGATGGTTCACTACGTTTGTGTATCGACTAGCGCGAACTAAACAAGGTGACCATCAAGA
The DNA here is from genome assembly GCA_033398695.1 of Orobanche coerulescens. Taxonomy (NCBI): domain Eukaryota; kingdom Viridiplantae; phylum Streptophyta; class Magnoliopsida; order Lamiales; family Orobanchaceae; genus Orobanche; species Orobanche coerulescens. Next base: position 31,159 of record JAWKAU010000294.1, read on the forward strand.
ACAAGTATCCTTTGCCGAGAATCGATGACTTGTTTGACCAGTTGCAGGGAGCTGCGGTATTCTCGAAGATTGATTTGAAATCGGGGTACTATCAGCTTCGGGTGAGAGAGTCCGACGTGCCGAAAACAGCTTTTCGGACCAGATACGGACATTATGAATTCGTAGTTATGCCTTTCGGGTTAACTAATGCGCCGGAGGTGTTCATGCAGTTGATGAACAAAGTCTTTATCGAGTATTTGGATAAGTGTGTCGTCGTCTTCATTGACGATATTCTTATCTATTCGAGGAATGAGGAAGAGCATGCCCATCATTTGCGGATAGTGTTAGACATTTTAAGGACCGAGCAACTCTATGCGAAGTTCTCGAAATGTGAGTTAAGTGAAGGAAGTGATGTTTTTGGGTCACGTGATTTCAGTAGAAGGGGTTCGTGTGGATCCGCAGAAAATTGAGGCGGTATTGGATTGGGCATCGCCCACAAATGTGAAGGAGGTCCGTAGTTTCTTGGGTTTGGTGGCTACTACCGTAGGTTCGTGAGGGTTTCTCAAAACTAGCTCGGCCACTTACTCGATTGCTCCATAAATCAGAAGTTAAATGCGGACCGATGAGAGGCGATCGAGTTTCGAGGAGCTGAAGAAGCGTTTGACTTCAGCCCGGTCTTGGCGTTGCCATGTGGCAACGAGGATTCTCCGTTTATAGCGATGCTTCGGGTCGTGGTCTTGGGTGCGTATTGATGCGGCCACGGCAAGACCATTGCCTATGCTTGTCGAGACGATTAAGGCCGTATGAACTTAACTACCCTACTCACGATTTGGAATTAGCGGCGGTAGTCTTTGCACTCAAGATTTGGCGTCACTATCTTTTCGGCTCTACATGTCGATTTTTACCGATCATAAAAGTCTGAAATACATATTTACTCACGGGAGTTGAATATGAGGCGAGAGGAGATGGTTAGAGCGATTAAGGATTATGACCTTGAAATCCTTTATCATCCAGCAAAGCGACGTCGTGGCCGACGCCTTGAGTCGGAAACCGATTGCGTTGCGAGCGCTTGAGGTCCTTACGCCTCGATCCCGAGCTCCGTGGGCTCGATCGAGTTAGATGTTGAAGTTTTGTTGCACAGGTGTCGGGCAACTTTGTGCTCTAGAGATTTCATCGTCTTTGATCGATGAAATTAAGTCAAGCAATTAGAGGATCCGATGATTGCTCAAATCCGAGAGAACGTTCTTAAGGGAAAGTCTCCTGGGTTTGTGATTCACGAGGATGGCGTTTTGAGATTCCAGAGTCGGCTTTGTGTGCCGAACGATCCAGAGTTGCGACAGAGTATTTTGCATGAGGCCCATTCCACACCCTATTCCGTTCATCCTGGTTCGAGTAAGATGTACAAGGACCTGAGGAGGAACTTCTGGTGGAATGATATGAAGGAGGAGGTCGCACGGTTTGTGGCGAGATGCTTGACTTGCCAGCAGGTCAAAATCGAACATCAGCGACCGGCTGGATTATTGCAGTCACTTCCCATTCCAGAATGGAAATGGGAAGATATATCGATGGAATTTGTATCGAGTTTGCCGAGATCGAGGTCGGGCATGAATATGGTATGGGTGGTTGTTGACCGTCTGACCAAGTCGGCACATTTTCTGGGCATCAAGGACACTTGGGGCCCGGAGAAATTGGCTCGTGTGTTTATCGCGCAGATTGTGAGACTTCACGGTACTCCGAAGTCTATTGTTTCGGATCGTGATGGCCGTTTTGTATCGCACTTTTGGCAGGCGGTGCATAAGGCGTTAGGTACCCGTTTGCATTTGAGTACCTCTTTTCATCCCGATCGGATGGACGGTCGGAGCGCACTATCCAAACATTCGAGGACATGTTGCGTGCTTGTGCCCTCGATTGGAGTAGCGATCAGGAGGAGCACTTGCCATTGATCGAATTCACGTACAACAATAGTTGGCACGCGTCGATTCGGATGGCACCGTATGAGGCACTATATGGGCGGCGATGTCGATCGCCGATTTGTTGGAATGAGGCGTCCGATTTGGTCGGGACCGAACCGGATGTCGTTTTAGAGACGAGACGGAAGATAGAATTAATTCGAGAACGGATGTTGACCGCCCGAGTCGGCGAAGTCATATGCCGTTGTCCGTCGTCGTCCTTTAGATTTCGTGGTGGGTGACCACGTTTTGCTGAAGGTTTCACCGACGAGAGGAGTTTTCCGTTTCGGGAAGAAAGGGAAGTTGAGTCGAGATTTATTGGACCCTTCGAGATCCTTGAGCGAGTCGGTGGGTTAGCATACGGTTGGCGTTACCCCCGGCCCTGAGTCATGTTCATAACGTTTTTCATGTTTCCCAGCTGAGGAAATATGTCCCGGATCCTAGTCACATCATCGACTATGGGGAGATTGACGTTGCCGAGGACATTACTTTTGAGGAACGTCCTTTGAAGATTTTAGAGCATCGGGAGAAACGGCTGAGGCATAAGACCATCCCTTTGGTCAAGGTGCAGTGGTCGAGACACGGTGTCGAGGAGGCAACGTGGGAGACCGAGGATAGTATGCGTGCTAGGTACCCTGAGTTGTTTGTTTCTTATGTTTCGGGACGAAACTTGTTTTTAGAGGGGTAGAATGTAATATCCGCATTTTTCTTCCCCTTGTTTTTTTTTTTCTTTTCTTTTTCGGCGTCTTTCCCGATAGTAGTGACCCTTGTGTATCTTTCAGTGTATCTTTTCTATTATCTATGGGTTTTATCCCCGTTATTGTTGAGCGGAACCGCCGTTTCGGGGTTGCCGTGGGTCCATTCTATGTTATGTTAACCGTTGAGATGTTAGTTGGATGTTTCGTTCACCTTAGGTATTTTGGGAACCGTTCATATTTCATACCTAGCGCACGCTATTTTTACGCATAAGCGCGCTAGGGGTTCCTTAGTAGCGCACGCTACGTTTGTTACAGTGGCGCTGCTCGAGTAGCCACGGGAGTGGCGGTGTTGTTTTCGGCCTTACGGACTAGCGTATTAGCGTCGCTATATATGCTAGCGCACGCTAACGTCGAGGAGCTAGCGCCGCCGATGATGCCGGTAGCGTGCGCTAGCGTGAGTGTCGATCTTGGGCGATTCCTCTTGAACCCGTTCAGTGCGATTAGCGCCACGCTACGCTTGTATGGTAGCGCACGCTAACGGATCGAATAGCGCACGCTACGCTTGTATGGTAGCGCACGCTAACGTATCGTGGGTTACGGGCGGTTGCCACTGGACTCGGCCGATGTTCGAGTAGCGCACGCTATTGGTCGATAAGCGCGCTAGAGAGGTTATTAACGCACGCTACTCATGTATGGTAGCGCACGCTAACGGCCAAAACACAGTTCTTTGGTCGGGACACTAACGATAAGATTTGTAATCTTATCCCGTTAGCGCACGCTAATCTTGAGGCTTTAGCGTGCGCTAACACTCCCCAGCTATATGAACCCGGGGAGTTGACCAGATGAACACCATTTCTCATTTCTTTCCTTCTTAGCGGCGGCGACCCGGAGGCGATTTGAGGCGATTTTCTCCTTCCAATCACTTCAGAGATTCTTTTGCTTGAGTTCTTGGTGTAGACTAACATCATCCACTTGTGTTTCTCATCCTGAATCCAAGGTAATCTCTTAGAACCCTACTTTTGGATAATTTGGGGGTTTTGGGATTTTCTTCCGATCCGTTCCATTTTGTTGATGGATTCATGATGAATATGATTAATCTTGTTGGTATTCTTAGTTTCCCTACGGATTCATGGTATATTTCGTGATTTTTACGGAATCGAGAGGGTTTGGTTGTGGTCCGCCCTCGTTGTTGTTTTTATACGAATATACATGAATCGTAGGCGGGTTTTCGGGTGTATTCCAATTACGTATTCATTTAGAAACGGTTGTGATTGTGTTCTTCGAATCGTTAGGTTCGGTTTCGTTGGTTCCTAGCGGTTGTCGGTGACTTTCCTTTCCGTTCTTCACGTCGTCAATAATTCGAGGCAAGTATTTTTGGAAACCTTTATGCTTAACGTAGAATGGTAATGTATTTTTGTGTGTGATTTGCTCACCTCGTGTTGGTCCGACGGGATCAAGGAGGGAATCCAAAGGGTTGAGTCCTGGATTCATGAGCTTGTATAGCTAGCCAGTTCGGGAGGGTCCTTAGAGGCCTCGGGCGGGATCTATGATATTACTCTGTTCCCAAGGCGATGCATGTGCGTGTTTTGTTTTTATAATGTGGCCAGCTCGGGAGGGTCCTTAGAGGCCTCGGGCGGGATCTATGATATTACTCTGTTCCCAAGGCAAATTGTTTGACTGTTTGTTTCCGGAAAAGACATGTCTTGTTTTGGTTTTCGAAATGATTTTGGTGCATGTACTATGAAATGTGTAAGCGATTGGTTTGCCTTGAATACTTGTACTAGCGTAATTGCTAACCCCTTCGGGGACCCGTTGTCGGGGAAATTCTTGTTATGGATTTCAGGTTATGATTATCCGGACGGCGAGCACCGGGGCGATCGAGGATGTTGGCCAGGGTCGTTGACATGTGCATTTGGTCTACTTATTTCCTTTGTCCATTTCGATATGGTTGTTCCCACAGTTTTAAACTTATAGATTGTACTCGCGAGTACTTAGGCTCTTTGTTTCAAACTCCGTATTGTATTGTTTTTAAACTGTCTCGTTGTTGGTTGATGCTTATTTTGCCGGTTGCTCCGGGCGTATCTTTATATGTCATATTATTTAATTGTGTATCCTCGCTAACCAAGATGGTTAGTCGAGTAGAGTTTTTCTATTGTAGCCTGGTAGGTCCCATGTAGGGGTCTACGGCGCTGTAACATATTCCGAATATCTCGGGGTGTTACACACGATCCGGTGGCAATCCCGGTAACTCGTCAGGAAATACATCAGGAAACTCATTAACGATTGGAATCGACGAAAGCTCGACTCCACCATCCTCCTCCTTCAAGGCATAGCACCAATAACCAGTACACCCCTTTCGCAGGAGACTCATCGCCTTTAAGGCATTAATGACGAATTTCTGGTTTCCCCTATTTCGCCTCGCGAAAGAGTGCTCGGTGCCGTCCTCGGCTAACATAGTGATGATTCTCGTGCGGTAGTTCATGATCGCACCATGCCGCTCGAGCCAATCATCACCAAGAATCAAATCCTCACCCTCGATACTCACAACAATAAGATTAGAGGGCCAAGTCCTCTCACAAATAAGTACAGAGCAGTCTCGAACCTCCTGATCACCAACGATCCTATCGCCGCTAGGAAGATTAACGATGAAGGGCTCACAAGGAATCAAACGGTCGAGACTCAAACGGCGCACACAAACCAGAGATATGAACGAATGCGTAGCACCGGAATCGAAAAGCACACTGACAGGATGAGAAAGAATATAAACGGTACCTGTCGCCACGGTAGCCGCTGGATCATCGGCTCTCCGCATCTCATAGACACGCGGGTGGGCTGAGCCGACACTGGAATCTCCCCCCTTAGAGGGCTGACCCCGACCTCTCCCCCGACTAGCACTCGGCGGAGATTGAGGAGCAAACGATCCCTGATTCACACTTGGTTCCCTAGGCGCTGGAATGGAAGCCCGGGCACCAAGGATTTTCTCCCTCTCGGCCTGACGGCTTTGTGACCCGGTAGCCACTGCCCGATTACACGTCAGCAAAGGGTTCGGACAAACACGACTGATGTGGCCCTGCTGGCCACAGTTGAAGCATTTCACCTCTCGAGAAGGGGCACTGGCAGCCCTATGGGGAAACCCAGTAGATCGAGCTGGGCCACCACCAGCGGAAAAGTTAGCAGACTGAAATTTCTGCTGACCCCCACCTTTGTGGCCCGAAAAATTTTCCCGGCGGACTTCTGTTTCTTACTCTCGCGGGCCGCCTCACTCGCCGTCACAGACATATCGTAAGCAAGGGCCCTGCTCTGGTAATCTTTCAAGGTAGTGCATACGAGCCCCGACATATAGTCCCGAATCGGCAACTTCATCCGTCTGGAGAAATGGAAAATCTTGTCACTCTCCTCGACAACTTGGGTCTTCACATAACCCAACTCCTTATTAAAATCAGCAATAGCTTGAGCCATGGGGATATCCCGCGGTTGAGCATCATAAAAAGCATGTACCCGAGCCTGTCTGATTGGCCACGGGCAATATTCAGTCTCCATCAACTCTTGAAACTCAGCCCACGAAGCAGCATGGTCTTTGGGCCCAACGGCCTCCCACCAGTCCGTAGCGTCCCCAGTGAGAAAATATTGAGCAATAGGGACTTTACGGTCCTCGGGACAGTTAGTGGCAACGAAGACCTTAGATATCTCCTTGATCCACCCTTCCCAGCCAATCGGGTCTGAAGCTCCCGAGAACTGAGGAGGATGCATCTTGATAACATCTTGGAGCCAACGATCCGCTCCGCCCCGATTAGCGTGGGCACGATCCGGGTTCCGAACCACGAGCTATTGCCGCCATTTGGTTCACCATTTGTTGCATAACGGCCGCAATACCAAGATCGGCACGCTCGAGAAGAAGCATGGCTATGACGGTCGCCGCACGCTGCTCCCGAAGATCGTGACGTGGCCGCCACCTTGCCCCACATCCCCGGCCGCGTCCACGACCACGACCGCGACCACGACCTCTTCCAGCATCCATACTGGAGTTAAATAAGTAGCAAAAGCCATACGAGGATCAGTACAAGAAAAGAACAATTACAAGTCGAGAATCAAGGGCACGATACAAGGAATTAAGGAACAGAGGAAGGAAAACTTACGGACACTGGTAGTACCGGAATCATGGCAGCGTGACGATGATGTGCATAACAAAAACCACAAGACCCAATAAACCGACAAGCCTAGGCATCCATAAACCTAGGCTCCGATACCATTTTCTGTAACACCCTCAAGATATTCGAGGTATATTACAGCGCCGTGAATCCCTATATGGGACCCACCAGGCTGAACAGCATCGTACTCATCGACTCACATAAACGACAAACCAACACCATGTCATAAAGACGCAAAACAGAATAATCCACCCGGTTCAACCGGTCAAACATAACATCATCAATCAACACAAACATATAGGCAACAATACAATCCGGACGAACAATAACTCTTAAGTACTCGAGTACAACTATTAGTTCAAAAACCACAAAAGATGAAAAGACAAAAAGACATTAAGACGTCACTTATGCACAATCATCACGCATGACCATCATCCGTGTATCTTGGTCAGCCCGCTCGTCCCGATGAACCTGACCTGAAATTCATAAAACGAATTTCCCCAAAACGGGTCCCCAGAGGGGTTAGCAATTACGCTAGTACAAGTAACCAAATGAACAATTTTTCATCTTACACATATAGTAATGCATGCCATCAAGAAATCATAGTTTCCAAAACACTCATTTCCGGAAATGCCAATATCAAATCACATTTGTAAAAATGCACCACAATTAACCGCGGACCCACAGCTTCGTGGATCCCTGCCGAGACCCCGTCGGATCTAACCCACAGTGGTTAAAAGCAAGCTCGCGGTCCCACAGCTTCGTGGAACCCTACCGAGACCCCGTCGAGTCTAACCCGCAGTGAGCATACACACACACCCAATTTCTCATACAAAACTACTATGTCAAGATTGTAAGTTCATAAGGATACTTGCCTCGATTGAATGAAGCGGCGACACGAGCGGAGCGGAAGAATCAAGCACGGCCGTGAGGAACCGTCGAGAATGAACCTAACGATTCGAATAGTACAATCACAACCACTTCTAAACGATTATGGAAATGGAATACACCCGAAAACCCGCCTACGATTCATGTATATTCATACAAAAATAACAACGAGGGCGGACCACAACCAAACCCTCTCGATTTCGCAAAACCATGAAAATATACCATGAATCCGTAGGAAAACTAATTATACCAACAAGATTAATCATATTCATCATGAATCCACCAACAAAGCGGAGCGAATCGGAAGGAAATCCCAAAACCCCAAATTATCCAAAAGTAGGGTTCTAAGAGATTACCTTGGATTTAGGATGAGAAACACAAGTGGATGATGTTAATCTACTCCAAGAATTCAAGCAAAAGAATCTCTAGTGATTGGAAGAAGAAAATCGCCTCAAATCGCCTCTGGAGTCGCTCGGCCGCGGAAGAAGGAGAGAAATGAGAAATTGTGATTATCTCGGTCAACTCCCTGGTTTATATAGCCAGGGAGTGTTAGCGCACGCTAAAACCTCAAGGTTAGCGTGCGCTAACGGGATAAGATTACAAACCTACGTTAGCGTCCCGATCCGAAGCCGGAGTTTTGGCGTTAGCGTGCGCTACCATACATGCGTAGCGTGCGCTAATAACCTCTCGGTAGCGCGCGCTATCGACCAATAGCGTGCTCTACCCGAACATCAGCCGAGTCCAGTAGACAAACGCCCAAAACTCACCTGACCCGTTAGCGTGCGCTACCATACAAGCGTAGCGTGCGCTAATTAGCATCTGATTGAGTTCAGAAGTAAACTGCCCAGTACTGGACAGTCCCACTAGCGCGCGCTACTGAACAACTTAACGTGCGCTAGTCTCCCGACATTAGCGTGCGCTAGACAAGATAGCGTGCGCTAATCCGATAGTCCAGAGGCCTGGGAGTTGAACTGCCACCCCCAGGGTTCACTCGCTAGCGCGCGCTACGAAGTAAACGTAGCGTGCGCTACAAAGGAACTACTAGCGCGCGCTATGCAGAAAAATTAGCGTGCGCTAGGTACAGAACATAAACGGTCCACTACACCAGAATACGAACGAAACATCAAACGGAACACCTCAAAACGCATCATAGCATAGAATGAATCCACGGCAACCCCGAAACGGCGGTTCCGCACAACAATTACGAGAATCAGATCAAAAGATGACGGAAAAGTTACACTGAAGGATACACGAGGGTCACTACAATCGAGAATTACACCGGAAATACAATTACAAGGGAAAGAAAAATGCAGATATTACATAACTTTCTTATATACACAAGGTTCCTCTTCATTTTGCACGAAGTCAAACTCTTTGACCGCCTCGTCAAAACGAAGGTTCCAACTACGCGACGCTTGCTTCAGTCCATAAATGGAACGCTGAAGCTTGCACACTTTCTGAATATCGACTTGGACACAAAGCCTTTAGTGCTCCATATAGATTTCCTCCTCGAGGAATCCATTAAGAAAGCCGTCTTTACGTCCATTTGCCATATCTCATAATCGTGGTAGGCGGCTATAGCAAGCATCATGCGAATAGACTTGATCATGGCTACGGGCGAGAAGGTATCGTGTAATCGATCCCTTCCTTCAGGTATAACCCTTTGCCACAAGTCTGGCCTTATAGCGTCAACCTTGCCATCACCATCGCTTTTTCTCTTGTAGATCCACTTATTCCCAATGGGCACTATGCCTTTGGGGCGGTCTACTAGAGTCCAGACCTGATTTACATGCATCGAGTCTATCTCGGCTTCCATAGCTTCACGCCATTTCGCGAGTCTACATCCACCATCGCTTGGTCATAGGTCGTCGGGTCGGTCTCTTAGCTATCACTTGGAACCTCATGGAGACCCGGCTCCTCCAAGTGCACAAGCCCATACCTATCGTAAATGAGACACCCTACTAGACCTACGAGGTGGTTGTACTTGTGTTTCGAAAGTTCGGTTCCAGTTTCTTGCACAGTGTCTCTCGAGGTGTTTCATTGTATTCTTCTAAAGAAATACTTCTACCTGCTCCGCCTTCCTGAATGAACTCATCTTCCAGGAAGTGTGCTTGTAAAGCAACAACGATCCTTCGATCTTCGGGCATGTAGAATAGATATCCCATCGTCCCAGACGGGAATCCAATGAAACGTCCCTTCGCAGACCTAGCTTCCAACTTTTCCACCTTAGTCTTCTTGACATAAGCGGGACATCCCCAAATCCTAATATGATTAAGACTTGGTTTCCTTCCTTCCCACATCTCATGTGGAGTTTTAGGAACGGATTTAGAAGGACATATGTTCAAGATATACGCGGCAGTCAGAAGTGCATACCCCCACAGGTAAATCGGCAAGTCAGTATAGCCCAGCATGGAACGGACCATGTTCAACAGGGTCCGGTTCCTTCTTTCTGACACACCATTTAACTGAGGAGTACCTGGAGGTGTTAGTTGTGAAACTATTCCATGTTCCTTAAGAAACTCATCAAACTCCGTACTCATATACTCGCCACCTCGGTCCGACCGAAGTGCTTTGATATGATTACCAGTTTGTTTCTCGACTAGGGCCTTGAATTGCTGGAATTTCTCAAAGGCCTCGGATTTATGTTTCATTAAGTATACATAACCATACCTAGTATGATCATCTGTAAACGTAATGAAATATTGATATCCGTCACGTGCTGCTTCCAAAGCACCACATACGTCGGTATGGATTAATCCCAGTTTATCAGCGGCTCTTTCAAAAGTCCCTGTGAAGGGGGACTTAGTCATTTTGCCTTTAAGGCAAGATTCACAAGTAGGAAAGGGATCCGATCCCAATGGACCCATAAGTCCATCTTTTTCCATCTTGTAAACCTTGGTCTGACCAACATGACCAAGTCTAAGATGCCATTTCAAAACTTGACTGGTTTCATCCCTACCACGTTTTCTAGTCATAGTATTCACAACTACTTTGTTGCTGAGATTTAGATGATACAATCCATTCAACAATGTAGCAGTACCCACTAGTTTATTTCTAAAATAAATTTTGCAGGAACCATCACCAATGAAAAATGAAAAGCCTTTTCGGTCCATGACCGGAATGGATACAATGTTTTTGTGCCCCTTGGGCAAAACAAGTACATCTTCTAAAGTCAAAACAAAGCCGGATTCTAAACCCAAAAGAAGTGATCCTATGTCGGTTGCCTCGACACTATGCCCGCTACCGACTGTGATCATGACTTCTCCACTCAAGCTTCCTACTTTGTTCCAGATCTTGATTCACGGTACAAATATGAGAACTAGCACGAGAATCCAAAGATCCAGAAGTAGAAAATATAGTAGCGAGAACAATTTGTTTCCAAAACTAAAAGTTACGTGCACTGAAGTGCCATGAAGAATCGGACAGTCTCTAGCCCAGTGGCCCACCACCGCACTTGAGACAAGCATCCTTCTTCTTCTTGTTCTTTGGAACCATCGGGGCCTTGCCCTTTCCCTTAAGGTCCTTAGCTTGTGTTCCGTCCGCTTCTTGGTCTTTTTCTTCTTATTCTTAGACTTAGAAGTCGAAGAAATCACAAGTGCGAGACTCCTTCATCCGTGGGGTCTTCATCCGAGGCGAGCGGTCACCGCTTGTTCATTAGCCCGGCTAAATTACATGCAATCTCATTGCGGTTGAAGTTCATAACAAAGCGTGAGAAGGAATCGGGGAGAGGCTAGGATAAGGTCGGTTTGGAGAGAAGTATCCATTTTAAAATCAAGAGCCTCCAATCTCTCGATCATGGATATCATTTTGAGGACGTGTTCCCCAACTTTCTCACCTTCCTTCATCCTTGCACCGAACAGTTGCTTGGATATCTCATATCTGGCGATTCTGCATGCTCACCATAAAGCTCGGTTATGTTAGATTGAATCTGCCTAGCAGAAGTCATTTTCTCATGAGCTCTCTGAAGCTCATTAGACATGGAAGCCATCATATAAGCACGGACTTTCACGTCATCCTTAACTCACTTTTCGTGGTTTTCAATCTCTTCCTGATTGGCTCGGAGTCCACAGAGGCGCCGGAATGTCCGTCTCCAAGACGTATCCCAATGCCTCTATACTTAGGACAATCATCAGTTGTGGAGCCAATCCACAAAGTTAGGTCCCATTAAGGTGTTCTTTTCGAGTAGAATTGCGAGTGGATTCATTGTCATATTGAGTTATGTACGCATTAAGTATAACAGTTAATTAGTGACTTGTTATATTATGTTACGAGTATAGAATTAAGGTCTTTTCTATTCTTGTTACCCGGCTCCCACTATTTTTATCGAATAACACACTCCCATGTGAAATCCGGAAGTATCGTCGCTCTACTTCATAGTGGTGATCGAGTTCTTTATAAATCTTAATAGAGGCAACCAACGAGGTTTCTAGTCTATTAATTTTCATAAAGTGGTGTCCAATACCAACCCATCTAATGGATGATTCGATCTTCTTTTTCCCCTTGTTCACTCCCCTCAACCTATACGGTTTCTATGGTTCGTGAACAAGTTAAGTTTATACCATCGACGCAAATCAGTTTCACAACTGAATCTTATCCGGCAACCTATCGGGTTTCTAGGGATAAAATTTGCTCCAACCGAAAGGCATCAATGCGCTCCATTAATTTATCCGTCCTCCCGACGACTACCCCGATAACTCGGAAGCATAGCACATCCGGTTTGGATTTCAATTTCGAAAACTCGATGGAGGAAGGAAAACCTTGAAACCTTATAAACTTAATAATTTATTGTGGGAGAATTTTCGCGATTTACGTTGCACTTTGCACATTAATCATATTAGCGTTTGTGGCATTCATACAATATGAAACAACCATTCACAACCTAGTTGCTACCAACATGTGGTTCATGGACCGTTCCTAGAAAACAAAAACTTCGTAATCTAATTACAAGTCTTCGTCTTGAATCTTCGTCTTCTCGAAATGGATCTTCCTCCGGTCTTCGTCATTACATATAAATTTTACATTGAAAATTGCATCCTAGATACAAACATTTCTAGTAAAATAAATAGGCTCAAAACGGCCTTTACAACCCAATCGAATAAAACGAACGATTCAAATCTAAGTCCACGAACCACATCCCCATTCAAAAAGCATTCATCCAATAAATACTATATAAATGGAAAGCGTAGAGATACATGTTGTTGCCCAAAATATTTATCCGAAGATTAATACTGCTGGAAGACGGACAACAAACAACAATTGCAGGAGCACTTCCGAGAGTAGATAAATAATACAAGATTTGCCGGGTTTGTTAGGCCCGGGCTTGAATGCTCTCGCGAGATGTTATTAATACGAATATTTGTGGATACAAGTATTAATGAGAGAAATCTAAATACAATGAGTGTAAAAAGACTCTGTTAATCCGGCTCTTGAGCGAAGCTTGGTGTTCTTCGTCCCCGCCGATGATCTGCTGGATGAGATAGGCCGGGAGAAGTAAGACCGAAAGATAGCTGTTGCCAAGAGTTGGATGTTAGCCAAGTGTGTGTATTTTGCTTCTGTATAGTGTGAAAATGCGAGAATGCAGAGAGAGCCGAGAGAGAGTCCAAGTGCAGGCTGCCTTCTTTATATAGGGGTTGAGGTGCCTTGTCCCTTAGTGGGCGATCGCCTTTCGGCCATTAATGTAATGGGGCGATCGTCCTAAAGGGCACATGGGCTGCCTGCCAAAAGTCTAAGGCTACAGCTGGTAGCCAGCTGTGCGGTCCAATGAGGAGCCAGCACGCGTCCGGAAGTACTGTCCCAGGAGGTCCCACTTTGTTACTTTCGGCGGACTTTGTCAGTAGGAAAGGTGGGTGACAGGCTGTGGTCACCAGTCTTGTCCGACAGCTCCTTTTGCAGGTCTGCGGCCCTGTTGGTAGGTGAGGTAGGTGACAGGTTTGTCAGCGCCTTTTGCGGATCTGCACGTGGGTGCTGTCCTGTGGCTCGGCCTTGGCCGACTGGATGGCCATCGGCCCAGATCGTCATGATGCGGTCGTCTCTAGCTGGACACCGAGGATCGTTCTCGGCCAGTCAATGAAGGTCGGCAAAGCGCTGAGAGATGATCGTCCATAAGTTGGTCTCCAGAAGTCGGTCGCCAGGCGCCGAGAGATGATCGTATTGGATGTCGATCGCTCGGCACCGGGACTTGTCCTGGGACCTTCGGCTGGGTGATTCATGCTTGTCCGCCGGGCTAAGGCTAGGTCGCCAGGTCGCTGATCGGCAGTTCTTCCTTGGACGCTCGGCTGCAAGTCGGTCGCCCGACCTCCTAGGCGATCGCCGGTCGGAAGGTGTTAACTCTTGACACAACAATTTCCCCCCAGCTTGCTCCTATGTTGAAGACATGGGGCGAGGTGGTTCTTGCTGGTGATCGTGTTCGGATGAGGACGGGCGATCTGAGCTGACTTATGATTTCGGACTTGGGCTATCATGGTCGATTGGCTTAGCTATCTTTCGGTCTTGTACCTGCAAAAACAACATTGGCCGATCCCCCATGGAAACTTGGTGGTTTCGCTTTGTTTGAGGAATCGTGCACAGTCGCGGAGATCGATGGTCCGACTCCATGACCGCGTCTTGGTGCGCGAAGACATTGAGTGTCCCGTGACTCACTTTATTATGAGGGTCCTCTGTTAGGCTGCGCCTCGCCTCGTATTTAAACGAAGGGCGTGCGGTCTCGGTCTAGAGGAGTCCTTGCGCGGGGCAGCGTCGGATGAATCAACTCCACGCCCGCGGCTTGTTAGCTCTGCTTCCACCTCGGCCAGCCATGGAGATGGCCGACCTCGATGGTGTACGTTGAGACGGGGATTGTGGCATGTGTCCACTGATTAATGTTGGAGAGCCCTCAGACTACGCCGGCCTCGTATTTAAACGAAGGGCGGGCGATCTCGGCCCAAAGGGACCTTGCATGGCAGCGGCGGTTCCATCGATTGCCCGGGACCATGGCTTTATGATGTGCGGTGGAGGCGATCTTATGCCTTAGTCCGTCATGTTATATCTTCAGTAGATGGCGATCGTGTCACGGGTTTCGATGATGTAGCGTGATGATCGGCGATCGGGTGGAAGGCGCGATCGTCGCTCATCGCCGATCGCTTTATTCGTAGGTGGACGTCGGCGATCGGGCGGGAGATCGTCGTCCGGCGCCGATCGCGGCGCTCCACGAGCTAAGAAGGAACCTTTGCACGGCCGGAAAATCTGCGGCTCTAGCCGGAAGGCTGCGTAGGTTGTAGGTTGGGTCTTCGTGATATGCCGAACAAAGGCGAAAAACCACGAAATCCTCCTAGGACCGCGTAGAGGCGGTCTCATCGCTTATGGGCTCGCCATTGAGGATGATTACGTCCACCCGGCCGATGTAGTCCGAGTCGGACTCTTCTTCTCCACGCTTGATTTGCATCATGCGGAGGGGACCTTGGGCGGACGACCACAGTGGCGAAGTACTCCGTGAAGACTTGCGCCCGGCTCGTTAAAGGAGCCAATGGACCGAGGTGGCAATGAAGTGTACCACCGGTGGCGAGTCGTCAGCGTCGGAGGAACATTCGGCACTGGTCGCGTCGGATGCCCCACACCCGGTCATGTAGATGTTGAACTTCCTTAGGTGCACACAGGGTCCGATCGCCCCTCGTACGGGTGTTTGCGGGGAGCGATCTTGTCTTTGCGGGGCGAGCTCGATGTCGATCGTGAGCGGCTCGCTTGGCGGCGATCGTCTTCTTGGCGCTTGCCACAGATTCGAGGCGCCTTCATGTCATTGAGTTGACGTTGCATCGCGGCCATTGCCGTGGCTTGGTCGCTTGCGAGATCGGCTTTGGGAGCAGGAGCCGAGGCGATCGTGTACCGATCTCGGGCTCAGCGCCGCCGGCCTCGGCAATTCGGCGAGGGGGAGCCAGACGGCTAGGCGCCTTCCGGGAGTCGGGTAGGCCGAGCTCACGGTGACGGACTCAAACTCCGTCGTCTCGTAGATGGGGCCGGATCGCCCGTGCTGTCGGGTCACCGCCTGGCGATCGAAGACGAGGTGCCCCGGCGCGGCGCCTCTTCTTGCGACGGAGCCTCCAGCGTCGCTCGGCGATGATGCCTTGAGCTTCCGCTTGGACTTCCGGCGGACGACCGAGGGGGCGATAGCGGGAGACGCGTCGAGAGCACTCCGTCGCTCCTGTAGGACGGCCAGGGCCCCTTCGATCTGTTCCTTGATTCGGAACCGATCGAGCGAGCGGCTTGGGCCGCCGTCCAGAGACGGGATCGAGCGTCTCCGACCGCGGCGGCTACCTTCCACCATCGGCTGTGGCTCGGACTAGGACGGAACAGGGGGTCTGGCCGGCTGGTCAGCGGCTTTCTTCGACGCGGAGGCGGAAGACATGGTTTCTGAAGGGTTTCTTTGAAGTGCAGTAAGTGTCACTTCAAGTATCTGCCCCGAGAACAGTGAGTGTTCTTCGGGACGGTAGGTATAAAAACGGAGGTTCAAGCCCTCCTTCTAGCGCCTATTGTTGTTGCCCAAAATATTTATCCGAAGATTAATACTGCTGGAAGACGGACAACAAACAACAATTGCGGGAGCACTTCCGAGAGTAGATAAATAATACAAGATTTGCCGGGTTTGTTAGGCCCGGGCTTGAATGCTCTCGCGAGATGTTATTAATACGAATATTCGTGGATACAAGTATTAATGAGAGAAATCTAAATACAATGAGTGTAAAAAGACTCTGTTAATCCGGCTCTTGAGCGAAGCTTGGTGTTCTTCGTCCCCGCCGATGATCTGCTGGATGAGATAGGCCGGGAGAAATAAGACCGAAAGATAGCTGTTGCCAAGAGTTGGATGTTAGCCAAGTGTGTGTATTTTGCTTCTGTATAGTGTGAAAATGCGAGAATGCAGAGAGAGCCGAGAGAGAGTCCAAGTGCAGGCTGCCTTCTTTATATAGGGGTTGAGGTGCCTTGTCCCTTAGTGGGCGATCACCTTTCGGCCATTAATGTAATGGGGCGATCGTCCTAAAGGGCACATGGGCTGCCTGCCAAAAGTCTAAGGCTACAGCTGGTAGCCAGCTGTGCGGTCCAATGAGGAGCCAGCACGGGTCCGGAAGTACTGTCCCAGGAGGTCCCACTTTGTTACTTTCGGCGGACTTTGTCAGTAGGAAAGGTGGGTGACAGGCTGTGGTCACCAGTCTTGTCCGACATGTCACGACCCGATATGTCGTGTCTGTGTTGACCGTCTAAATGAGGCGTGCCTTCTGGTTAGCTTGCCACAAGTGGGGTAAAGGGGGCGACATTAGCGTTAAGGCGTTGTTTGCCCGGATGCATCGGTCTGGCCGAGTCAGGCATGCCGACCCGGTTTAGTCCGGAGAGCTTGTCGCTAGTCGAGGACTTGACTATGAAGGGGATCGTTCTTTGGTAGGGCACAATCGGTGGGGACTAATGCCGTCTCCCGATGAGCCCATGGCAGGCGAAACCGATTGGCATGATATGTGGGATAAGTGGTCCCGGGGTGTGAGGGCCACAGGGCGCCGCCACGGGCTTCGAACTCCGTCCGTGACAAATGGTATCGGGCGAAACCTCTCTCGGTGCGGCATGGTTCGGGTGTGGTCAAGTTACGCCGAAACCGATGAGGGCGGGAGTGCTCGCCGGTGCAAAGAGGGCATGGACAAAGTGCGGCTCGACAAGGCTTCTAGGCGGAGAACATGAACCGATTCTATGCCGGAATGAGAGGTGGTCCTAGGCTTGTGAGATCGACGGTCCGAATGTGGACACACTTGTATTGCGCACTTTTGGTAGCTCCACCTTTCGGTGACCGGGGTGTAAGAGCATGGATCATCGTGGGCCCATTGTGGGAACCTCGACATGCGGGAAAAATGCGGCGACGAGGAATGCCGTTCAACCGAGGTACTAACGCCAGGAAGCGCGTAGGGTGAAGGTTGATGTCGATTGGTGATGCGGTATGTGCGTGGCGCATGCGGGCTAGCGCGAGGCGCGCAGTGAAGAGCCGTCCATCAAGGGTATGGTGCCGTATGTGAATGGCCACGATCGTTTTGTGTGCATGGGACAATACGGTGTGCGGAAAGAAACATTCTTCCCGGCCACGAGGGCGTCTTGCGATTTGAGTGGGGAGGATGTCACGACCCGATATGTCGTGTATGCGTGTTGACCGTCTAAATGAGGCGTGCCTTGGTTAGCTTGCCACAAGTGGGGTAAAGGGGC
The DNA here is from genome assembly GCA_033398695.1 of Orobanche coerulescens. Lineage (NCBI taxonomy): Eukaryota > Viridiplantae > Streptophyta > Magnoliopsida > Lamiales > Orobanchaceae > Orobanche > Orobanche coerulescens. The sequence continues at coordinate 49,027 of JAWKAU010000294.1, forward strand.
GACATTAGCGTTAAGGCGTTGTTTGCCGGATGCATCGATGCAGGCCAGTCGGGCATGCCGACCCGATTTAGTCCGGAGAGCTTGTCGCTAGTCGAGGACTTGACTATGAAGGGGATCGTTGCTGGTAGGGCACAACTGGTCTGGGACTAATGCCGTCTCCCTGATGAGCCCATGGCAGGGCGAAACCAGTTGGCATGCTATGTGGGATAGGCTGGTCCCGGGGTGTGAGGGCCCCTGGGACGCCGCACGGGCTTCGGAACTCCCGTCCCGTGACAGACAGCTCCTTTTGCAGGTCTGCGGCCCTGTTGGTAGGTGAGGTAGGTGACAGGTTTGTCAGCGCCTTTTGCGGATCTGCACGTGGGTGCTGTCCTGTGGCTCGGCCTTGGCCGACTGGATGGCCATCGGCCCAGATCGTCATGATGCGGTCGTCTCTAGCTGGACACCGAGGATCGTTCTCGGCCAGTCAATGAAGGTCTGCAAAGCGCTGAGAGATGATCGTCCATAAGTCGGTCGCCAGAAGTCGGTCGCCAGGCGCCGAGAGATGATCGTATTGGATGTCGATCGCTCGGCACCGGGACTTGTCCTGGGACCTTCGGCTGGGTGATTCATGCTTGTCCGCCGGGCTAAGGCTAGGTCGCCAGGTCGCTGATCGGCAGTTCTTCCTTGGACGCTCGGCTGCAAGTCGGTCGCCCGACCTCCTAGGTGATCGCCGGTCGGAAGGTGTTAACTCTTGACACAACAATTGCCCCCCAGCTTGCTCCTATGTTGAAGACATGGGGCGAGGTGGTTCTTGCTGGTGATCGTGTTCGGATGAGGACGGGCGATCTGAGCTGACTTATGATTTCGGACTTGGGCTATCATGGTCGATTGGCTTAGCTATCTTTCGGTCTTGTACCTGCAAAAACAACATTGGCCGATCCCCCATGGAAACTTGGTGGTTTCGCTTTGTTTGAGGAATCGTGCACAGTCGCGGAGATCGATGGTCCGACTCCATGACCGCGTCTTGGTGCGCGAAGACATTGAGTGTCCCGTGACTCACTTTATTATGAGGGTCCTCTGTTGAGCCGCGCCTCGCCTCGTATTTAAACGAAGGGCGTGCGGTCTCGGTCTAGAGGAGTCCTTGCGCGGGCGCGTCGGATGAATCAACTCCACGCCCGCGGCTTGTTAGCTCTGCTTCCACCTCGGCCGGCCATGGAGATGGCCGACCTCGGCGGTGTACGTTGAGGCGGGGATTGTGGCATGTGTCCACCGATTAATGTTGGAGAGCCCTCGACTACGCCGACCTCGTATTTAAACGAAGGCGGGCGATCTCGGCCCAAAGGGACCTTGCATGGCCGGCGGTTCCATCGTTGCCGGGACCATGGCTTTATGATGTGCGGTGGGCGATCTTATGCCTTAGTCCGTCATGTTATATCTTTGGATGTAGATGGCGATCGTGTCCACCGGGTTTCGATGATGTAGCGTGATGATCGGCGATCGGGCTGGAAGATCGCGATCGTCGCTCGACCGCCGATCGCTTTATTCGTAGGTTGACGTCGGCGATCGGGCGGGAGCTCATCGTCCGGGCGCCGCTCGCGCCGCTCACGAGCTAAGAAGGAACCTTTGCACGGCCGTAAAATCTGCGGCTCTAGCCCGGAAGGCTGCGTAGGTTGTAGGTTGGGTCTTCGTGAGATGCCTGAACATAGGCGAAAAACCCTGAAATCCTCCTAGGACAGCGTAGAGGGCGGTCTCATCGCTTATGGGCTCGCCATTGAGGATGATTACGTCCACCCGGTCGATGTAGTCCGAGTCGGACTCTTCTTCTCCCTGCTTGATTTGCATCATGCGGAGGGGACCTTCGGGCCGGACGACCCTGGTGGCGAAGTACTCCGTGAAGACTTGCGCCAGCTCGTTAAAGGAGCCAATGGACCGAGGTGGCAATGAAGTGTACCACCGGTGGGCGAGGTCGTCCAGCGTCAGAGGGAACATTCGGCACCTGGTCGCGTCAGATGCCCCACACCCGGTCATGTAGATGTTGAACTTCCTTAGGTGCACCTGGGGGTCCGATCGCCCTGTTGTGTCAAGAATTAACACCTTCCGACAGGCGACCTACTAGGAGGACTGGCGACCGTGTTACTTCCGAGCGGCCAAGGCGGATCTGCCGATCAGCGACCTGGCGACCGAGCCTCAGCCCAGCGGACAAGCTGCATCGACCAACCGAAGGTCCCAGGACGAGTCCCGGTATCGAGCGATCAACCTCAGATACGATCGCCTCTCGATACTCGGCGACCGACTCCTGGCGATCTACTAATGGACGATCATCTCTCGGTACTCGGCGACCGACCCTTGGCGATCGACAACCGGACGACCATCCTTCGGCACTTGCCGACCTACCCTTGGAGACCGACCATATATCGGCACCTGGCGACCTACACTTGGTGACCGATCATTGGCGACCTCCATCCACTGGCCGATGGCGACCTCGGATGATCAGCTAGAGACGACCGCCTCATATCGATCTCCACCGATGGCCATCCAGTCGGCGAAGGCGAACTTGAGATCGACACCACGTGCAAGGACCGAGACAAGATCCGCGACTCTCGGGCCATTGACCCTGATCTGCGAGATTCTCTCCACCGGCCGACAAGCCGAAAGCTTGTCGGTAGGGCCGCATGTTGGCCCGACTCGGACGCGTGTTGGCCCTTCTTGGACCGCCAGTGTGGCGGCCTCTTCCTTGGACTTTAGCCCGACAGCCCGTGAGATCGGCACATTATTATATTGGCGTGAGCGTCGGCACCTTATTATATTAGCCGTGACGTCGCCCTCTGAGACAGACCCGGCCCCTATATAAGCAAGGCACCCTGCACTTGGACACTCCTTCAGCTTCCTTCGGATTTCACGCAATACAGAAGCAAAATACACAGCACTTGGCTAACATCCAACTCTTGGCAACAGCTATCATTCGGTCTTACTTCTCCGGCCTTTCTCCTCGAGCAGTTAGGCGGGGACGAAGAACATCGAGCTTCGCTCAAGAGACGGATTAACAGAGTCTTTTTACACTCATTGTATTTAGATTTTCTCACATTAATACTTGTATCCACGAATATTTGTATTAATAACATCTCGCGAGAGCATTCAAGCCCGGGCCTAACAAACCCGGCAAATCTTGTATTATTTATCTACTCTCGGAAGTGCTCCCGCAATTGTTGTTTGTTGTCCGTCTTCCAGTATTAATCTTCGGATAAATATTTTGGGCAACAACAATTGGCGCTAGAGGAAGGGGATCAACCCTCGATTTTATATACCTACCGTCCCGAAGAACACTCACTGTTCTCGGGCGGATACTTGAAGTGACACTCACCGCACTTCAAAGAAATCCTTCGAAAACATGTCTTAGCCTCGCGTCGAAGAAAGTCGGCCCGGCCGGCCGGCGGACCCCTGTTCCGTCCCGATCGAGCGGCCCGATGGTGGAAGGCGGCCCGGTCGAGACGCTCGATCCGTCCGGGACGGCGGCCGAGCCTCTCGCTCGATCGATTCGAACAATGAAACGGTCGAAGAGGCCATAGCCGCCCTTCAGAGGCGGCGGAGTGCTCTCGGCGCCTCTGCTGCCGCCCCCTCGGTCTCCGCCGAAGTCAGCGAAAGCTTAAGGCATTCTTGGCGAGCGGCGCCAGAGGCTCTCGCCCGCAAGAAGAGACGCTCGGCGGCGGGCACCTCGTCTTGATCGCACAGGCGGCCCGACACAGCGGCCGGGCGATCCGGCCCGGCTACGAGGCAGCGGAGTTTGAATCCGTCACGGGAGCTCGGCCTACCCGGCTCCCGCAAGGCGATCCGGCCGCTGGCTCCCGCCGCCAAATTCCCGAGTCGCGGCGGCGGGGTCGGAGGTCGGTACACGATCGCCTCGGCCCCCGCTCCCAAAGCCGATCCGCAAGCAGCCGAGCCGCGGCGATCGCCGCGATGCAACGTCAACTCAACGACATGAAGGCGCTCCTGCAATCCGGGGCAGACGCCACCAAGACGATCTCCGCGCCGAGCGAGCCGCTCACGATCGACATCGAGCTCGCCCCCGTGCAGCACAAGATCGCTCCTCCTCAGACACCCGTGTACCAGGGGCGATCGGACCCCCAAACACACCTGCACAAGTTCAACATCTACATGACCGGGTGTGGGGCATCCGACGCGACCCGGTGTCGAATGTTCCCTCTGACGCTAGACGACCTCGCCCACCGGTGGTACACCTCATTGCCACCTCGGTCCATTGGCTCCTTTAACGAGCTGGCGCACGTCTTCACAGAATACTTCGCCACCAGGGCCGCTCGGCGTAAGGTCCCCATCGCATGTGGCGGATCGGGCAAGAGGCAGAGTCCGACTCGGACTACATCGACCGGGTTGACATGATCATCCCCAATGGCGAGCCCGTGAGCGATGAGACCGCCTCTACTCGGTCTAGGAGGTTTTCAGGCTTCGCCTATGTTCAGCATCTCACGAAGACCCTACCGACGACCTGCAGCCTTCCGGCTAGAGCGGCAGATTTCTGTCTGTGCAAAGGCTTCTTCTCGGCTAGGAGTAGATCGATCGGCGCCCGTCGACGACCTCCAGTCTACCGGCCCGATCGCTACAACCCAGCAGAACCGGAGAACTCGATCCCGCCTGATCCATTTTAAATGACGGACTAGCCGCGGCGGCGATCGCGATCTTCCGCGGATCGCAACATCATCGGCAACCCGGTGGACACGATCGCCATCTGATCCGGCATATAACATGACGGACTAAGGCATAAGATCGCCTCCACCGCACATCATAAAGCCATGGCCCTGGCAGTCGATGGAACCGGCTGCTTCGGTCATGCAAGGTCCCTTTCGGCCGAGCTCGCCCGCCCTTCGTTTAAATACGAGGCCGGCGTAGTCGGAGGGCTCTCCAACATTAATCAGTGGACACATGCCACAACCCCGTCTCAACGTACACCGTCGAGGTCGGCCATCTCCATGGCTGGCCGAGGTGGAAGCAGAGCTAACAAGCCGCGGGCGTGGAGTTGATTCATCCGACGCCGCGCTAGGACTCCTCTAGACCGAGACCGCACGCCCTTCGTTTAAATACGAGGCGAGGCGCAGCCTAACAGAGGACCCTCATAATAAAGTGAGTCACGAGGCACTCATTGTCTTCGCGCACCAAGACACGGTCATGGAGTCGGTCCATCGATCTCCGCGACTGTGCACGATTCCTCAAACAAAGCGAAACCACCAAGTTTCCATGGGGGATCGGCCAATGTTGTTTTTTGCAGGTACAAGACCGAAAGATAGCTAGCCAATCGACTATGATAGCCCAAGTCCGAAGCCTAAGACAGCTCAGATCGCCCGTCCTCATCCAGACACGATCGCCAGCAAGAACCACCTCGCCCCATGTCTTCAACATAGGAGCAAGCTGGGGGGCAATTGTTGTGTCAAGAATTAACACCTTCCGACAGGCGACCTACTAGGAGGACTGGCGACCGTGTTACTGCCGAGCGGCCAAGGCGGATCTGCCGATCAGCGACCTGGCGACCGAGCCTCAGCCCAGCGGACAAGCTGCATCGACCAACCGAAGGTCCCAGGACGAGTCCCGGTATCGAGCGATCAACCTCAGATACGATCGCCTCTCGATACTCGGCGACCGACTCCTGGCGATCTACTAATGGACGATCATCTCTCGGTACTCGGCGACCGACCCTTGGCGATCGACAACCGGACGACCATCCTTCGGCACTTGCCGACCTACCCTTGGAGACCGACCATCTCTCGGCACCTGGCGACCTACACTTGGTGACCGATCATTGGCGACCTCCATCCACTGGCCGATGGCGACCTCGGATGATCAGCTAGAGACGACCGCCTCATATCGATCTCCACCGATGGCCATCCAGTCGGCGAAGGCCGAACCTTGAGACTGACACCACGTGCAAGGACCGAGACAAGATCCGCGAATCTCGGGCCATTGACCACAGTCTGGCAGATTCTCTCCACCAGCCGACAAGCCGCCGAAAGCTTGTCAGTAGGGCCGCATGTTGACTGACTCCGGACGCGTGTTGGCCCCTTACTGGACCGCCCAGCTGTGGCAGCCTCTTCCTTGGACTTTAGCCCGACAGCCCAGGAGATCGGCACATTATTATATTGGCCGGCGGGCGATCGGCACCTTATTATATTAGCCGTGCGATCAGCCCTACTGAGACGTGACCCGGCTGCCCCTATATAAGCAAGGCACCCTGCACTTGGACACTCCTTCAGCTTCCTTCGGATTTCACGCAATACAGAAGCAAAATACACAGCACTTGGCTAACATCCAACTCTTGGCAACAGCTATCATTCGGTCTTACTTCTCCCGGCCTTTCTCCTCGAGCAGATTACCGGCAGGGTCGAAGAACATCGAGCTTCGCTCAAGAGCCGGATTAACAGAGTCTTTTTACACTCATTGTATTTAGATTTTCTCACATTAATACTTGTATCCACGAATATTTGTATTAATAACATCTCGCGAGAGCATTCAAGCCCGGGCCTAACAAACCCGGCAAATCTTGTATTATTTATCTACTCTCGGAAGTGCTCCCGCAATTGTTGTTTGTTGTCCGTCTTCCAGCAGTATTAATCTTCGGATAAATATTTTGGGCAACAACACGCCCCTCGTACACGGGTGTTTGCGGGGGAGCGATCTTGTGCTGCACGGGGGCGAGCTCGATGTCGATCGTGAGTGGCTCGCTTGGCCCGGCGATCGTCTTCTTGGCGCCTGCCCTGGATTCCAGGAGCGCCTTCATGTCATTGAGTTGACGTTGCATCGCAGCCATTGCCGTGGCTTGGTCGCTTGCAGATCGGCTTTGGGAGCAGGAGCCGAGGCGATCGTGTACCGATCTCCGGGCTCCGCTGCCGCCGGCCTCGGCAATTCGGCGAGGGGGAGCCAGATGGCTAGGCTGCCTTCTGGGAGTCGGGTAGGCCGAGCTCCTGGTGACGGACTCAAACTCCGTCGTCTCGTAGCTGGGGCCGGATCGCCCGGTGCTGTCGGGTCACCGCCCGTGCAATCGAAGACGAGGTGCCCAGGCGAGCGCCTCTTCTTGCGGGACGGAGCCTCACAGCGTCGCTCGGCTGATGCCTTGAGCTTCCGCTTGGACTTCGGCGGACGACCGAGGGGGCGATAGCGGGAGGCGCGTCGAGAGCACTCCGTCGCTCTGTAGGGCGGCCAGGCCCTTCGATCTGTTCTTTGGTTCGAACCGATCGAGCGAGCGGCAGGCCGCCGTCGAGGACGGATCGAGCGTCTCCGATCGCGGCGGCTACCTTCCACCATCGGCGTGGCTCGGGCCAGGACGGAACAGAGTGCAGCCGGTGGTGGCTTTCTTCGATGCGGAGCGCAAGACATGGTTTCGAAGGGTTTCTTTGAAGTGCGGTAAGTGTCACTTCAAGTATCCGCCCGAGAACAGTGAGTGTTCTTCGGACGGTAGGTATAAAAATTGAGGTTTAGATCCTCCTTCTAGCGCCAATTGTTGTTGCCCAAAATATTTATCCGAAGATTAATACTGTGGAAGACGGACAACAAACAACAATTGGGAGCACTTCCGAGAGTAGATAAATAATACAAGATTTGCGGGTTTGTTAGGCCGGGCTTGAATGCTCTCGCGAGATGTTATTAATACGAATATTCGTGGATACAAGTATTAATGAGAGAAATCTAAATACAATGAGTGTAAAAGACTCTCATTAATCCGGCTCTTGAGCGAAGCTTGGTGTTCTTCGTCCCCGCCGATGATCTCTGGATGAGATAGGCCGAGAAGTAAGACCGAAAGATAGCTGTTGCCAAGAGTTGGATGTTAGCCAAGTGTGTGTATTTTGCTTCTGTATAGTGTGAAAATGTGAGAATGCAGAGAGAGCCGAGAGAGAGTCCAAGTGCAGGCTGCCTTCTTTATATAGGGGTTGAGGTGCCTTGTCCCTTAGTGGGCGATCGCCTTTCGGCCATTAATGTAATGGGGCGATCGTCCTAAAGGGCACATGGGCTGCCTGCCAAAAGTCTAAGGCTACAGCTGGTAGCCAGCTGTGCGGTCCAATGAGGAGCCACGCAGCGTCCTAAGTACTGTCCCAGGAGGTCCCACTTTGTTACTTTCGGCGGACTTTGTCAGTAGGAAAGGTGGGTGACAGGCTGTGGTCACCAGTCTTGTCCGACAGCTCCTTTTGCAGGTCTGCGGCCCTGTTGGTAGGTGAGGTAGGTGACAGGTTTGTCAGCGCCTTTTGCGGATCTGCACGTGGGTGCTGTCCTGTGGCTCGGCCTTGGCCGACTGGATGGCCATCGGCCCAGATCGTCATGATGCGGTCGTCTCTAGCTGGACACCGAGGATCGTTCTCGGCCAGTCAATGAAGGTCGGCAAAGCGCTGAGAGATGATCGTCCATAAGTCGGTCGCCAGAAGTCGGTCGCCAGGCGCCGAGAGATGATCGTATTGGATGTCGATCGCTCGGCACCGGGACTTGTCCTGGGACCTTCGGCTGGGTGATTCATGCTTGTCTGCCGGGCTAAGGCTAGGTCGCCAGGTCGCTGATCGGCAGTTCTTCCTTGGACGCTCGGCTGCCAGTCGGTCGCCCGACCTCCTAGGCGATCGCCGGTCGGAAGGTGTTAACTCTTGACACAACAATTGCCCCCCAGCTTGCTCCTATGCTGAAGACATGGGGCGAGGTGGTTCTTGCTGGTGATCGTGTTCGGATGAGGACGGGCGATCTGAGCTGACTTATGATTTCGGACTTGGGCTATCATGGTCGATTGGCTTAGCTATCTTTCGGTCTTGTACCTGCAAAAACAACATTGGCCGATCCCCCATGGAAACTTGGTGGTTTTGCTTTGTTTGAGGAATCGTGCACAGTCGCGGAGATCGATGGTCCGAATCCATGACCGCGTCTTGGTGCGCGAAGACATTGAGTGTCCCGTGACTCACTTTATTATGAGGGTCCTCTGTTAGGCTGCGCCTCGCCTCGTATTTAAACGAAGGGCGTGCGGTCTCGGTCTAGAGGAGTCCTTGCGCGGGGCAGCGTCGGATGAATCAACTCCACGCCCGCGGCTTGTTAGCTCTGCTTCCACCTCGGCCAGCCATGGAGATGGCCGACCTCGACGGTGTACGTTGAGACGGGGATTGTGGCATGTGTCCACTGATTAATGTTGGAGAGCCCTCAGACTACGCCGGCCTCGTATTTAAACGAAGGGCGGGCGATCTCGGCCCAAAGGGACCTTGCATGGCCGAAGCAGCCGGTTCCATCGACTGCCAGGACCATGGCTTTATGATGTGCGGTGGAGGCGATCTTATGCCTTAGTCCGTCATGTTATATGCTGGACTGTAGATGGCGATCGTGTCCACCGGGTTTCTGATGATGTAGCGTGATGATCGGCGATCGGGCTGGAAGACTGGCGATCGTCGCTCGACTGCCGATCGCTTTATTCGTAGGTTGACGTCGGCGATCGGGCGGGAGATCGTCGTCCGGGCGCCGATCGCGCTGCTCACAGGCTAAGAAGGAACCTTTGCCTGGCCAGAAAATCTGCGGCTCTAGCCCGGAAGGATGCGTAGGTTGTAGGTTGGGTCTTCGTGAGATGCCTGAACATAGGCGAAAAACCCTGAAATCCTCCTAGGACCGCGTAGAGGGCGATCTCATCGCTTATGGGCTCGCCATTGAGGATGATTACGTCCACCCGGTCGATGTAGTCCGAGTCGGACTCTTCTTGTAACACCCCCAAGATATTCGAGGTGTATTACAGCGCCGTGGACCCCTACATGGGACCCACCAGGCTAACACAAGAAAACACCACTCGACTAACCATCTCAGTTAGCAAGGAAACAATTATTAACAACAAGAACATAAAACAACACGTCCGGTACAACCGGCATAATAAACATCAACCGACAAATACAGTAACTCCAACGAAGTCCAAACACAATCTGAAAGGAAAAGCCTAAGGTACTCGCGAGTACAATCTATAAGTTTACAATTTGGAAAACACCCCCATCAAAAGAGACAAGAGGAAATAACAAGACTCACCGCACATGTCAACAACCTTGGCCGACATCCTCATACCATCCAGCGCCCACTCGTCATCGAACATAACCTGAAATCCATAACAAGAATTTCCCCGACAACGGGTCCCCAGAGGGGTTAGCAATTACGCTAGTACAAGTAACCAGATGAACAACTTACATCTTACACATATAGTAATGCATGCAATAAAGAAAACATAGTTCCAAAATACTCATTTCCGGAAATGCCAATGATCAAACCATATTTGTAAAAATTCACCACAATTAACCGCGGACCCACAGCTTCGTGGATCCCTACCGAGACCCCGTCGGATCTAACCCGCAGTGGTTAAAAGCAAGCTCGCGGTCCCACGGCCGTGGAACCCTACCGAGACCCGTCGGATCTAACCCGCAGTGAGCATACACACACACACGATTTCTCATACAAAACTACTATGTCAAGATTGTAAGTTCATAAGGATACTTGCCTCGATTAAATAGACGACGACACGAACGGAACGGAAGAGTTGAACACGACCGCAAGGAACCGGCGGAATGAACCTAACGATTCGGATAACACAATCACAACCAACTCTAGACGATTACGGAAATGGAATACACCCGGAACCCCGCCTACGATTCATGTATATTCATACCAAAATAACAACGAGGGCGGACCACAACCAAACCCTCTCGATTCCGTAAAAATCCACAAAATATCCATGAATCCGTAGGAAAACTAAAGATACTAACAATATTAATCGTATACATCATGAATCCACCAACAAAACGGAACTAATCGGAAGAAAATCCCAAAACCCCCAAATTAATCGAAAATAGGGTTTTAGAATATTACCTTAGGAGATTCAAGTACCAAGATCCGTAGAACACGCGTTAGATTAATTGCCCGGGCTCTACTACCGAAGAAAGATGGTGAAAATCAACCCCCCAATGGATATAGATGAAGAACCCTTCCCCTCTCTCTCACTCTCTCTCGCGATGCAGGTGGAAATGGGGGAGAAATCGGCCGATTTCGTCTAATAAAGGCGAGCCGCACATTGACCGCCGTGTGCGCGGCACAGCCGAAAATTTACTCCTGTGTTTTGGCATTGTGCGCGGCACAGTGCATCGGTTTTGGTCGCGGAAGACACACGAGTGTGCCGCGGCACGCCGGACAGTGTCTGCAGCGGCCTTTCAGCTGTGCGCGGCACGGATGGGTGTGCCGCGGCACACAATCTGATTTGTTCGACATATTACATCAGGCACCTTTCGGCGATGCCAAAGATTTCCAAGCGGATGCCGCCAGTCGGCCGCCCGCGACCCGATGCCTCGATTTCCAAAGCGCGCAGGCGAACACGACGAAAAGTTCGCGGACGACATCAACGACTCGAGATGAAAACGTAATGCAATAATTAATCATACGCGACCAAGAAAAGGGTCAAGATCACAAATACGAGATATGGATACCCGTAACTTTCAAGAAATTACAAAATGGCCCAAAACGCCCGTAATTCACTATTCGTGATCGAATTACCCAACCGTAGTTCTCAACACGTTTAACAAAGTTAAACGGACTTGCGGAAATTAAAGCAATGATTTCGGACGAGATTCGCAAGAATCGAACTCAAGTGCGAAAAGTCGCTAAAAGCACGAGAACTCAACAAAACAACACCCAAACGAACTCGGATGACAAAAGTGTAGAATTAATCATTCTCGTAATGACGAAGCGGTCATGAGCGAGCCGTCAAAAGCGGACTCCGGCCGAAAAAGAAATTTACCAAAAATCGAAAATTGCGGATATTACATTCTACCCTCCTTAAAAGAAGTTTCGTCCCGAAACTTAAAATAAGTAGGAGAAGCAATATCCCTTGCCAAGAAAACTCGACGAGATACAAAAACCGAAGACTCGCGCCCGACGGTGAAACGTGCAAGGAACGCAAAGAGACATACGGCGAGAAAATACGCTCTAGGGCGACTAACACGACGTCACCGGTAGAGACATAATAAAATCAACGAGTGACAAGCGTCATTAAACGGATAATACAATCAAGTCAATTATCCGAGCAATCACAAAACACAACAAACGAAAATCAATATGATTGACCAAACCAACGGTTCATCAAACAAAATGCGAGCCAAACGGCCCGAACAAATACGAATTCCACCACCTAAAGATTGGAAGATCGAAAAGCGAGACTAATTTCCCGAGTGAAGGGAATTACGAAGGAACCTAAACGCTCAACAATCACGACGGGAACAAAAGCCGAACACACAAACGATTGAGACAACAAAAATCGAACGATCATGTCCGAAACACGTAGGGTAATAAAATTCAAACAACAACTCCCAGGATAACCTGGTGAGAACAGCAAGACGTGCATTCCCATAAGATCCACAGGAAAGGGAATAGCGATTAAAAAGTCACAACGACAAACGAGTCATTCCGAAACAATACCACCCTCGTTCGATCAACAAAAACAAGGGATAGGGAAAGTTCAGAAATGTTAACGAGCATAAACGAGTTGATAGAGCCGAAAATACAGAAGTTCAAAATCCGATCCACTTGAATAAAAGAACTATTAGAACCAAAAGATGTTACCTCCGAACAAGATTCACAATAGTCGAACCGGATTCGGAAAAGTCACAGCGATAACCAGATCGACTCAACACCAGATTACAGCTCGTTCGAATGGTGAAAGCAAGGTATAGATCGAGTTCAGAAGGTATCAATGAACACGAGCGAATCGATAGACTGGAGAAAGAGAAGATATAGAAGTCAAAATAGTACGGGTATTACCTTTGACCTCGCTCCCGAAACTCACAACAACGGAACCAAGGTAACAATATAACAAGCAATCGACACGACGCGGAACAATCACCGATACACACAATCATACCAACCCGAGCTCTAACAGCTCGCATATGTGCGATAACGCATAAACCGCTACGAGGCGAAAACATCCAATACCAATATCACACCCCTCACAGAGGCTACCACGACGACTGTGTGGCGAACTACTCAACGCTCACACCGCCAATTCAACAACAACTCGGGGGTTAACACCCTAACGATAGCACGAACATTACGCATATATTCCCGAACCACAAATAGGAATGATAGGTTTTAAAAACGAAAAACATCTTTTGAAAATAACTTGCAAGCGTCAGTTGATCTTGAGTATCATATATCAAAAAGTAGTACAAACATCGTCATCGAGACTTTTAAAAGAAGTTATCTTGCGTTTAATAAATAAAAAAAATGAAGACACCTTTCGTTAAATTAAAACTTTTCAGCTATTTCGACCTTCGGGTCTAAACGAATGCGTTTCTAAATCATTAGAAATATCTCAAAATATTTTGATCCTCACAGTAGAATAATTTTGAAACATAGCGTAGCACTAGTAGGCATCTTGAGAGCACTGTGAGAAAATAATTCATTTTAAAAGTACGTCTCGAGTTTTTTTCTTAGATAATCAAGGTTTTTCAGTAGTTCAATAGGCCTATATGCCCAAACTTCGCACGTATCAACATTCACTTAAACACATCATATCACACGCATCAATTCGCTCAAAATCACGTCAGTAATATACAATCCTCAGGATATGTTTAACAACATCGTTAAAACAACAATCGGTTTATCAAAACTGGATGGAAAACGATATCAAGAACAAAACTCCAAAAAGTCAACTCTAGGGATTCAAGAAAATACCTAGATTCGCGAAGAACAATGGATTAGATGATGTTAAAAATCATCTAGGATACTCCAAAACACCTTTGGATGGAAGAAAAATCAGCCCAGATGCGAAAGCGTGTCGCTACGTCTCTTACTGATGGAGGAAGGAGAAGAAATGAAGAAAATGCAACTTCTAGGCGGTGTCCAAGATTTATATCGACACAATTAGCGTGCGCTAATCATTAAGGTTAGCGTGCGCTATCACGGTACCAAACAAAACTCCTGGCCAAAAATACACTGTTAGCGTGCGCTAACGAGAACTTCAGGCCCAGTCCAGTAGCTCCTGGACTGCCCTGAACTACCAGGTAGCGTGCGCTATCCTCCCCTTAGCGTGCTGTAACACCCCCAGGATATCCGAGGTATATTACAGCGCCGTGAATCCCTATATGGGACCCACCAGGCTGAACAGCATCATACACAACGACTCACAGAAACGATAAAATAACGCCACGTCATAAGGACGCAAAACAGAACAATCCACCCGGTTCAACCGGTCAATATAACATCATCATCCAACACAACATAATAAGCAACAATACAATTCAAACGAACGAGAACCCCTTAAGTACTCGAGTACAACTATTAGTTCAAAACCACAAAAGACAAAAAGGTAAAAGACACTAAAACATCACTCGTGCACCATCATCACGCACCGCCGTCATCCGTGTACTGGTCCAGCGCCCGCCCGTCTCGATGAACCTGACCTGAAATTCATAAAACGAATTTCCCCAAAACGGGTCCCCAGAGGGGTTAGCAATTACGCTAGTATAAGTAACCAAATGAACATTTTACATCTTACACATATAGTAATGCATGCCATCAAGAAATCATAGTTTCCAAAACGCTCATTTCCGGAAATGCCAATGATCAAACCACATTTGTAAAAATGCACCACAATTAACCGCGGACCCACAGCTTCGTGGATCCCTGCCGAGACCCCGTCGGATCTAACCCACAGTGGTTAAAAGCAAGCTCGCGGTCCACAGCTTCGTGGAACCCTACCGAGACCCCGTCGAGTCTAACCCGTAGTGAGCATACACACACACACAATTTCTCATACAAAACTACTATGTCAAGATTGTAAGTTCATAAGGATACTTGCCTCGATTAATTAGACGATGACACGAACGGAACGGAAGGATCAAGCACAACCACGAGGAACCGACGAGAATGAACCTAACGATTCGAATAGCACAATCACAACCACTTCTAAACGATTACGGAAATGGAATACACCCGGAAACCCGCCTACGATTCATGTATATTCGCACAAAAATAACAACGAGGGCGGACCACAACCAAACCCTCTCGATTCCGCAAAACTATGAAAATATACCATGAATCCGTAGGAAAACTAATGATATCAACAAGATTAATCATATTCATCAAGAATCCATCAACAAAACGGAAAGAATCGGACAAAACCCCAAAATACCCAATTATCCAAAAAGGTAGGGTTTCAAGAGATATTACCTTGAGTGATTCAAGTATTTAGATTCGTAGAACACGCGTTAGATTGATTATCCGAGCCTCACAACCGAAAAGAAATGATGAAAATCGACCCCCGGATGAAGAACTCTCCCCCTCTATATCCTCTCTCGCGATGCAGTGGAAAAATGGGGAAGGAAATGAGCTGTTCACGCTCAAAACAACACATTTATAGTGTAACACAGCAGAACCTATCGGCCAGCCTATCGGCCGATAGGCCCAACCGATACTCATACAGAAATGCCGGCAGTAGAGTCTATCGACCCACCCTATCGGCCGAAAGGCTCCTGGAAGTGATCGGCCGATACCCATACAGAATGCCGGCAGTAGAGTCTATCGACCCCCCTATCGGCCGAAAGGCTCCTGGAAGTGATCGTCCAAAAACTGAAACGACCATAACTCTCTCGTCCGAACTCCGATTGACTCACCGTTTGAACCATTGGAAAGATAACTCGATGTTCTATAATATTGCAAAGATTTATAATTTTTGGAGTCACCAAAAATTAATGGTGATCTAACAAAGTCGAATTCATATGAGGAAAGTTGAAACAATGAACAATAACGAGAATACAATTCAACAGTTGACAGGAAGGACATACTGAAAGATACATGAGGGTCACTATGACCGAGAAATATACCAAAAATGAAAATACAAGGGAAAGAAAAATACCGGATATTACATTCTACCCCTCTAAAAATAAGTTTTGTCCCGAAACTTAAGAAACAAACAACTCAGGGTACCTAGCACGCATGCTATCCTCGGTTTCCCAAGTTGCCTCCTCGACACAGTGTCTCGACCACTGAACCTTGACCAAAGGGATGGTCTTATGCCTCAGTCGTTTCTCACGATGCTCCAAAATCTTCAAAGGACGCTCCTCAAAAGTAATATCTTCAGCAATATCAATCTCGCCATAATCGATGACGTGACTAGGATCCGGAACATATTTCCTCAGCTGGGAAACATGAAAAACGCTATGAACATGACTCAAGGCCGGGGGTAACGCCAAACGGTATGCTAACCCACCGACTCGCTCGAGAATCTCGAAGGGTCCAATAAATCTCGGACTCAACTTCCCCTTCTTCCCGAAACGGAAAACTCCTCTCGTTGGCGACACCTTCAGCAAAACGTGGTCTCCCACCTCGAATTCTAAAGGTCGACGACGGACATCGGCATATGACTTTTGTCGACTCAAGGCCGTCAACATCCGTTCTCGAATTAATTCTATCTTCCGCCTCGTCTCTAAAACGACATCCGGCTCGGTCCCGACTAAATCGGACGCCTCATTCCAACAAATCGGTGACCGACATCGCCGCCCATAAAGTGCCTCATAGGGTGCCATCCGAATCGACGCGTTCCAACTATTGTTGTACGTGAATTCGATCAATGGCAAATGCTCCTCCCAGTCGCTGCTCCAATCGAGAGCGCACGCACGCAACATATCCTCGAACGTCTGGATAGTGCGTTCCGACTGTCCATCTGACTGAGGATGGAAAGAGGTACTCAAATGCAAGCGGGTACCCAACGCCTTATGCACCGCTTGCCAAAAGTGCGATACGAAACGGCCATCACGATCCGAAACGATAGACTTCGGAGTACCGTGAAGCCTCACAATCTGTGCGATAAATATACGGGCCAACTTCTCCGGGCCCCAAGTGTCCTTGATGCCCAGAAAATGTGCCGACTTGGTCAGACGATCAACAATCACCCAAACCATATTCATGCTCGATCTCGATCTCGGCAAACTCGTAATGAAATCCATCGATATATCTTCCCATTTCCATTCCTAGCGAAGTGACTGCAATAACTCCACTGTCGGCCGATGCTCGATTTTGACCTGCTGCAAGTCAAACATCTCGCCACAAAGCTGGCGACTTCCTCCTTCATATCATTCCACCGGAAGTTCCTCCTCGTGTCCTTGTACATCTTACTCGAGCCGGGATGAACGGAATAGGGTGTGGAATGGGCCTCACGCAAAATACCACTGTCGCAACCACCTGGATCGTTCGGCACACAAAGCCGACTGGAATCTCAAAACGCCATCCTCGTGAATCACAAACCCAGGAGACTTTCCTTTAAGAACGTTCTCTCGGATTTGAGTAATCATCGGATCCTCTAATTGCTTCAGTTTAATTTCATCGATCAAAGACGACGAAATTTCTAAGGCACAAAGTTGCCCGACAGATCCAGGCAGCAAAACCTCAACATCTAACCCGATCAAAGCCCGCCGAAGCTCAGACTGAGGCGTAAGGACCTCAAGCGTTCGCAACGCAATCGGTTTCCGACTCAAGGCGTCGGCCACGACATTCGCCTTACCCGGATGATAAAGGATTTCGAGGTCATAATCCTTAATCAACTCTAACCACCTTCTCTGTCTCATATTCAACTCTCGCTGAGTAAATATGTATTTCAGACTTTTATGATCGGTAAAAACCTGACATGCAGAGCCGAAAAGATAGTGACGCCAAATCTTGAGTGCAAAGACAACCGCCGCTAACTCCAAATCGTGAGTAGGGTAGTTAAGCTCATACGGCCTCAACTGTCTCGACGCATAGGCAATGGTCTTGCCGTGCTGCATCAATACGCACCCAAGACCCTGACCCGAAGCATCGCTAAAAACGGCGAAACCCTCGTTGCCACATGGCAATGCTAAAACCGGGGCTGAAGTCAAACGCTTCTTCAGCTCCTCAAAACTCGACTGCCTCTCGTCATTCCAGATGAACTTCTCGGATTTCTGGAGCAACTGTGTAAGTGGTCGAGCCAGTTTCGAGAAACCCTCGACAAACCTACGGTAGTAGCCAGCCAAACCCAAGAAACTACGGACCTCCTTCACATTTTTGGGCGGTGCCCAATCCAACACCGCCTCAATCTTCTGCGGATCCACACGAACCCCCTCGGCTGAAATCACGTGACCTAAAAACATCACTTCCTTCAGCCAGAACTCACATTTCGAGAACTTCGCATAGAGTTGCTCGGCCCTCAAAATGTCTAACACTATCCGCAAATGATGGGCATGCTCTTCCTCGTTCCTCGAATAAATAAGAATATCGTCGATGAAGACGACGACACACTTATCCAAATACTCGATAAATACTTTGTTCATCAACTGCATGAACACCGCCGGCGCATTAGTTAACCCGAAAGGCATAACTACAAACTCATAATGTCCGTATCTCGTCCGAAAAGCTGTCTTCGGCACATCGGACTCTCTCACCCGGAGCTGATAGTACCCGTATTTCATATCAATCTTCGAGAATACCGCAGCCTCCACCGATCGAACAAGTCATCAATTCTCGGCAAAGGATACTTGTTCT
This sequence comes from Orobanche coerulescens, assembly GCA_033398695.1. Taxonomy (NCBI): domain Eukaryota; kingdom Viridiplantae; phylum Streptophyta; class Magnoliopsida; order Lamiales; family Orobanchaceae; genus Orobanche; species Orobanche coerulescens. Next base: position 67,543 of record JAWKAU010000294.1, read on the forward strand.
TGATGGTCACCTTGTTTAGTTCGCGATAGTCGATACACAAACGTAGCGAACCATCCTTCTTCCGCACAAACAGGACCGGTGCGCCCCAAGGCGAGGCGCTCGGTCGAACATACCCCGACTCAAGAAGCTCACTCAACTGCTTCTTCAACTCGGACATCTCTGAAGGTGCCATGCGATAGGGCGCCCTCGAAATAGGAGCCGCACCCGGCTCTAACTCTATAGTGAACTCGACCTCTCGATCCGGTGGCAATCCCGGTAACTCGTCAGGAAAAACATCAGGAAATTCATTAACGATTGGAATCGTCGAAAGCTCGACTCCACCACTCTCCGCCTTCAAGGCATAGCACCAATAACCAATACATCCCTTCCGCAGGAGTTTCATCGCCTTCAAGGCGTTAATAACGAGTTTATGGTTCCCCCTCTTTCGCCCGGCGAAAGAGTGCTCGGTGCCATCATCGGCCAACATGGTGATGATTCTCGTGCGGTAGTTCATGATTGCACCATGCCGCTCGAGCCAATCATCACCAAGAATCAAATCCTCACCCTCGATACTCACAGCAATAAGATTAGAGGGCCAAGTCCTCTCACAAATAAGCACAGAACAGTCTCGAACCTCCTGATCACCAACGATCCTATCACCGCTAGGAAGCTTAACGATGAAGGGCTCACAAGGCGTCAAACGGTCGAGACTCAAACGACGTACACAATCCAGAGATATGAACGAATGCGTAGCACCTAATCGAAAAGCACACCGAGGATGAGAAAGAATATAAACGGTACTGCCGCCACGGTAGCCGGATCATCGGCTTTCCGCATCTCATAGACACGCGGGTGGGCGGAGCCGACATCGAAGCTCCACCCCTAGCGGGCCGACCCGACCCTACCTCGGCCGGCACTCGGTGGAGGCGGAGCGAATGAGCCCTGGTTCACACTCGGCTCCATAGGTCCGGGTGAGAAGAACGGCACCGAGGATTTTCTCCCTCTCGGCCTGAAAGCCGCCTTGTGACCCGGTGGCCACACCGATTACACGTCGGCCAAAGGGTTCGGACAAATACGGCGATGTGGCCCGTCGACCACAATTGAAACACTTCACATCACGATAAGGAGCACCGGTAGTTCCACGAGGACCCCAGTGAACGAGCCGACCACCGCCAAGGGAAGTTAGCGGTGGGATCTCTGTGACCCCCACTCTTGTGGCCGAAAAGTTCCGGCGGACTTCGCTTCTTACTCTCGCGGCCGCCTCACTCGCCGTCACCGACATATCATAAGCAAGGGCCCTACTCGATAATCCTTCAATGTAGTGCATACGAGCCCCGACATATAGTCCCGAATCGGCAACTTCATCCGTCTGGAGAAATGGAAAATCTTGTCACTCTCCTCGACAACTTGGGTCTTCACATAACCCAACTCTTTGTTAAAATCAGCAATAGCTTGAGCTACGGGATATCCCGTGGTTGAGCATCATAAAAGCATGTACCCGAGCCTGTCTGATCGCCACGGGCAATATTCGATCTCCATCAACTCTTGAAACTCAGCCCACGTAGCGGATGGTCTTTGGGCCCAACGGCCTCCCACCACCCGTAGCGTCCCCGTGAGAAAGTATTGAGCAATAGGGACTCTACGTTCCTCGGGACGATTAGTGGCAACGAAGACCTTAGATATCTCCTTGATCCACCCTTCCCACCCAATCGGGTCTGAAGCTCCCGAAACCGAGGAGGATGCATCTTGATGACATCTTGGAGCCAACGGTCCGCTCCGCCCCGATTAGCATGGGCCTGATCCGGGTTCTGAACCGCCTGAGCTATTGCCGCCATTTGGTTCACCATCTGTTGCATAACGGCCGCAATACCAAGATCGGCACGCTCCTGAGAAGAAGCATGGCTATGACGGTCGCCCGTCGCGGCTCAAGATCGCGACGTGGCCGCCCACCGGCCCCACGTCCCGGCGCGTCCACGACCACGACCGCGACCACGACCTCTTCCAGCATCCATACTGGAGTTAAATAAGTAGCAAAAGCCATACGAGGGTAAGTACGAGAAAAGAACAATCACAAGTCGAGAATCAAAGGTACGATACAAGGAAATAATGAACAAAGGAAGGAAAACTTACGGACACTGGTAGTACCGGAATCACGGCAGCGTGACGATGATGTGCAAAACAAAACACCACAAGACCCAATAAACCGACAAGCCTAGGTATCCATAAACCTAGATCTCTGATACCATTTTCTGTAACACCCCCAGGATATCCGAGGTATATTACAGCGCCGTGAATCCCTATATGGGACCCACCAGCCGAACAAAGATCATACACAACGACTCACAGAAACGATAAAATAACGCCACGTCATAAGGACGCAAAACAGAACAATCCACCCGGTTCAACCGGTCAATATAACATCATCATCCAACACAACATAATAAGCAACAATACAATTCAAACGAACGAGAACCCCTTAAGTACTCGAGTACAACTATTAGTTCAAAACCACAAAAGACAAAAAGGTAAAAGACACTAAAACATCACTCGTGCACCATCATCACGCACAGCCGTCATCCGTGTACTGGTCCAGCGCCCGCTCGTCTCGATGAACTCCGACTCAAATTCATAAAACGAATTTCCCCAAAACGGGTCCCCAGAGGGGTTAGCAATTACGCTAGTACAAGTAACCAAATGAACATTTTACATCTTACACATATAGTAATGCATGCCATCAAGAAATCATAGTTTCCAAAACGCTCATTTCCGGAAATGCCAATGATCAAACCACATTTGTAAAAATGCACCACAATTAACCGCGGACCCACAGCTTCGTGGATCCCTGCCGAGACCCCGTCGGATCTAACCCACAGTGGTTAAAAGCAAGCTCGCGGTCCACAGCTTCGTGGAACCCTACCGAGACCCCGTCGAGTCTAACCCATAGTGAGCATACACACACACACAATTTCTCATACAAAACTACTATGTCAAGATTGTAAGTTCATAAGGATACTTGCCTCGATTAATTAGACGATGACACGAACGGAACGGAAGGATCAAGCACAACCACGAGGAACCGACGAGAATGAACCTAACGATTCGAATAGCACAATCACAACCACTTCTAAACGATTACGGAAATGGAATACACCCGGAAACCCGCCTACGATTCATGTATATTCGCACAAAAATAACAACGAGGGCGGACCACAACCAAACCCTCTCGATTCCGCAAAACTATGAAAATATACCATGAATCCGTAGGAAAACTAATGATATCAACAAGATTAATCATATTCATCAAGAATCCATCAACAAAACGGAAAGAATCGGACAAAACCCCAAAATCCCCAATTATCCAAAAAGGTAGGGTTTCAAGAGATATTACCTTGAGTGATTCAAGTATTTAGATTCGTAGAACACGCGTTAGATTGATTATCCGAGCCTCACAACCGAAAAGAAATGATGAAAATCGACCCCCGGATGAAGAACTCTCCCCCTCTATATCCTCTCTCGCGATGCAGTGGAAAAATGGGGAAGGAAATGAGCTGTTCACGCTCAAAACAACACATTTATAGTGTAACACAGCAGAACCTATCGGCCAGCCTATCGGCCGATAGGCCCAACCGATACTCATACAGAAATGCCGGCAGTAGAGTCTATCGACCCACCCTATCGGCCAAAAGGCTCCTGGAAGTGATCGGCCGATACCCATACAGAATGCCGGCAGTAGAGTCTATCGACCCCCCTATCGGCCGAAATGCTCCTGGAAGTGATCGTCCAAAAACTGAAACGACCATAACTCTCTCGTCCGGACTCCGATTGACTCACCGTTTGAACCATTGGAAAGCTAACTCGATGTTCTATAATATTGCAAAGATTTATAATTTTTGGAGTCACCAAAAATTAATGGTGATCTAACAAAGTCGAATTCATATGAGGAAAGTTGAAACAATGAACAATAACGAGAATACAATTCAACAGTTGACAGGAAGGACATACTGAAAGATACATGAGGGTCACTATGACCGAGAAATATACCAAAAATGAAAATACAAGGGAAAGAAAAATACCGGATATTACACGTGCCACCAACGCACTCTTGCGCGCGCTAGCTGCAAAGCGTAGCGTGCGCTAACGACCCACAGAGACAACAACAGAACTCATGTAACACCCCAAAAACCTTACGGGAGTATTACACGCCGTAAACCCTTCTCCCAAGGATTTACCAGGCTAAGCACAATTTTCCACGTCATTTCAAAAATGCCAAAAAGACCGATGACGGTAATATTTTTCAAATACTAAAAAAAATCCTTTTTCAAATACCGTCAAAACGATCAAGGCCAAAATGCCAAAAACTCGGTTTAGGGAATCGGTTTTACGAAATAAAACTCAGTTTGCAAAATACCGAAAGCCGTTTGAAAGAACTCACGCAGCGGATAAAATACGGTACGAAAATACATCAAGAAGGATTTACACTCCTCGTATAAACCAAATACGAGAGTCTAATAAACACATATCGTGAAATCAAAATCCACAGAAGGATTCCATCATTCAACGACTAATCATACAATTAACTCGTGTCACGCGAGGCACAACACAAGGAAGGGAGTTCAACACCCATAGGTCGCACGTAAGTGACGACCACCACTCGATACTAATCACGACCAATGATCTCAAACGACGCGTCGCGATGTGACTAAGTCAGACAAAATCCGACAAGACAAAACTCAACAAACACAACTTGACTCGACAACCTAGGTTTCCCCAGGCTAATCTGATTTTAAAATCGTATACTCTAGTTATTCGAAAATAAAACCAATAAGTTAAAAATCGTTTTCAAGACCCTTTCAAACACGACAAGGGCTTAACAATGTAGCATTTTATAAAATGTCCTAAAACACTTTTAAACACAACCTTTAAATACAGACACAAGGTTTTATTTGAAAATACAAGGCTGGCTCGCCCAAATTCATGTCACTTTTCAAAACCCACAATACGATCAAGTCTATGAAATTTTCAAGCGTGCACGCATGTATTATTATTAATAGAAACACATTGGTTGTAAATAACAATAATTAGCCAAGTACCAACAATTCCGGACACACTCATATACGACATTCAAAAATCACCGGTTCAAAAAGCGCAACTCGGAAATACCAATTCCAAGCATATGTCAAACTATCTCTTCAAGTTTAACAACGTAACCAAAGATCACCGATTGGACGTATGTCGAAACGGCTATGTGAGTTTCTCAACAACTCGCCATCAATACCTATACCGGAACATATCAATGTTCAAAACTTCTACCTTATACTGCACCCTTCGGTGTCCAACTCATCGGTACATTCGGCTCAACATACACTTAGTATATCGCAATTACCAAACACAGATTCCATCATACAACAAAAGACTAGAGAGTCAAGCCCTCTCACAATATACCACGGAGCAAAACTCGGATCTTTCGATCAGCCACGATCCCACCAATGCTAGGAAGTTTAGCGATGGATGGCTCGCAAAACGACAAACGGTCAAGCCCAGAACAGCGCACATATTCCAGAGAGATAAAGGACGGCGCAATACAAAAATCAAAAGTACACAAACCGGATGGGTCGAGAAAAAACTCGACGATAAGTACGAGAGAGGCAATCACAGTTCAAGAAGTGGAATTTCAATACGAGAAAACAAGAGAATCGAGTAAGGAAAACTTACGAGCACTGGATGTACTGAGATGCCGGCAGCGGTGTGACAATGTGCAAAACAAAACACAACTAGACCCAAATAACCAACAAGCCTAGATATCCATAAACCTAGGGCTCCGATACCATTTTCTGTAACACCCCCAAGATATTCGAGGTGTATTACAGCGCCGTGGACCCCTACATGGGACCCACCAGGCTAACACAAGAAAACTCCACTCGACTAACCATCTCGGTTAGCAAGGAAACAATTATTAACAACAAGAACATAAAACAACACGTCCGGTACAACCGCATAATAAACATCAACCGACAAATACAGAACTCCAACGAAGTCCAAACACAATCAAAGGAAAAGCCTAAGGTACTCGCGAGTACAATCTATAAGTTTACAATTTGGAAAACACCCACATCAAAAGAGACAGTAGGAAATAACAAGACCCAATTGCACATGTCAACAACCTTGGCCGACATCCTCGTACCATCCCAGCGCCACTCGTCTGATCGAACATAACACGAAATCCATAACAAGAATTTCCCGACAACGGGTCCCAGAGGGTTAGCAATTACGCTAGTACAAGTAACCAGATGAACAACTTACATCTTACACATATAGTAATGCATGCAATAAAGAAAACATAGTTCCAAAATACTCATTTCCGGAAATGCCAATGATCAAACCACATTTGTAAAAATTCACCACAATTAACCGCGGACCCACAGCTTCGTGGATCCCTACCGAGACCGTCGGATCTAACCCGCGATGGTTAAAAGCAAGCTCGCGGTCCCACGGCCGTGGAACACTACCGAGACCCCGTCGGATCTAACCCGCAGTGAGCATACACACACACACGATTTCTCATACAAAACTACTATGTCAATATTGTAAGTTCATAAGGATACTTGCCTCGATTAAATAGACGACGACACGAACGGAACGGAAGAGTTGAACACGACCGCAAGGAACCGGCGGAATGAACCTAACGATTCGGATAACACAATCACAACCAACTCTAGACGATTACGGAAATGGAATACACCATGAAACCCGCCTACGATTCATGTATATTCATACCAAAATAACAACGAGGGCGGACCACAACCAAACCCTCTCGATTCCGTAAAAATCCACAAAATATCCATGAATCCGTAGGAAAACTAAAGATACTAACAATATTAATCGTATACATCATGAATCCACCAACAAAACGGAACTAATCGGAAGAAAATCCCAAAACCCCCAAATTAATCGAAAATAGGGTTTTAGAATATTACCTTAGGAGATTCAAGTACCAAGATCCGTAGAACACGCGTTAGATTGATTGCCCGGGCTCTACTACCGAAGAAAGATGGTGAAAATCAACCCCCCAATGGATATAGATGAAGAACCCTTCCCCTCTCTCTCACTCTCTCTCGCGATGCAGGTGGAAATGGGGGAGAAATCGGCCGATTTCGTCTAATAAAGGCGAGCTGCACAGTTGACCGCTTCGTGTGCCGCGGCACAGGCCGAAAATTTACTCCCAGGTTTTGGCATTGTGCCGCGGCACAGCCTGCGTGTGCCGCAGCACACGGTACAGTTGGTTTTTGGTCGCGGAAGACACACGAGTGTGCCGGCGCAGACAGTGTGCCGCGCTGGCTGCACCGTGCCGCTGCACGGATGGGTGTGCCGGCACACGCTGATTTGTTCGACATATTACACTGGCTGCTTTCGGCGGTGCCGCGCCCAAAGCGATTGCCGCCGGTCCGGCCACTTTCGGCCGCCACGACCCGATGCCTCGATTTCCGAAAACGCACGGAACGAACACGACGAAAAGTTCGCGGACGACATCAACGACTCGAGATGAAAACGTAATGCAATAATTAATCATACGCAACCAAGAAAAGGGTCAAGATGACAAATACAGATATGGATACCCGTAACTTTCAAGAAATTACAAAATGGCCCAAAACGCCCAGAAATCACGATACATGATCGAATAACCAAACTGAAGTTCACAACACGTTTAACAAATTTAAACGGACTTGCGGGAAATTCGAAACAGCAGTTTCGGACGAGATTCGCAAGAATCGAACTCAAGTGCGAAAAAGTCGCTAAAAAGCACAAAACTCAACAAAACAACACCCAAACGAACTCGGATGACAAAAAGTGTAGAATTAATCATTCTCAGAATGACGAAACGGTCATGAGCGAGCCGTCAAAACGGACTCCGGCCGAAAAAAGAAATTTACCAAAAATCGAAAATTGCGGATATTACACTTCTTCTCCCTGCTTGATTTGCATCATGCGGAGGGGACCTTCGGGCCGGACGACCCTGGTGGCGAAGTAATCCGTGAAGACTTGCGCCAGCTCGTTAAAGGAGCCAATGGACCGAGGTGGCAATGAAGTGTACCACCGGTGGGCGAGGTCGTCCAGCGTCAGAGGGAACATTCGGCACCTGGTCGCGTCAGATGCCCCACACCCGGTCATGTAGATGTTGAACTTCCTTAGGTGCACCTGGGGGTCCGATCGCCCCTCGTACACGGGTGTTTGCGGGGGAGCGATCTTGTGCTGCACGGGGGCGAGCTCGATGTCGATCGTGAGCGGCTCGCTTGGCCCGGCGATCGTCTTCTTGGCGCCTGCCCTGGATTCCAGGAGCGCCTTCATGTCATTGAGTTGACGTTGCATCGCAGCCATTGCCGTGGCTTGGTCGCTTGCAGATCGGCTTTGGGAGCAGGAGCCGAGGCGATCGTGTACCGATCTCCGGGCTCCGCTGCCGCCGGCCTCGGCAATTCGGCGAGGGGGAGCCAGACGGCTAGGCTGCCTTCTGGGAGTCGGGTAGGCCGAGCTCCTGGTGACGGACTCAAACTCCGTCGTCTCGTAGATGGGGCCGGACTGCCCCGGTAGCCAGGTCGGGTCACTGCCCAGGCGATCGAAGACAGAGGTGCCCCGGCTGGCGAGCGCCTCTTCTTGCGGACGGGAGCCTCCTGGCGATCGCTCGGCCAGTGATGCCTTGAGCTTCCGCTTGGACTTCCGGCGGACGACCGAGGGGGCGATAGCGGGAGGCGCGTCGAGAGCACTCCGTCGCTCCTGTAGGACGGCCAGGGCCCCTTCGATCTGTTCCTTGGTTCGGAACCGATCGAGCGAGCGGCTTGGGCCGCCGTCGTGGATCGGATCGAGCGTCTCCGCGGCGGCTACCTTCCACCATCGGCGTGGCTCGGGACGGAACAGGGGTCCGCCGGGTCGGCGGCTTTCTTCGACGCGGAGGCTAAGACATGGTTTCGAAGGGTTTCTTTGAAGTGCAGTAAGTGTCACTTCAAGTATCTGCCCCGAGAACAGTGAGTGTTCTTCGGGACGGTAGGTATAAAAACGGAGGTTCAAGCCCTCCTTCTAGCGCCAATTGTTGTTGCCCAAAATATTTATCCGAAGATTAATACTGCTGGAAGACGGACAACAAACAACAATTGCGGGAGCACTTCCGAGAGTAGATAAATAATACAAGATTTGCCGGGTTTGTTAGGCCCGGGCTTGAATGCTCTCGCGAGATGTTATTAATACGAATATTCGTGGATACAAGTATTAATGAGAGAAATCTAAATACAATGAGTGTAAAAAGACTCTGTTAATCCGGCTCTTGAGCGAAGCTTGGTGTTCTTCGTCCCGCCGATGATCTCTGGATGAGATAGGTCGGGAGAAGTAAGACCGAAAGATAGCTGTTGCCAAGAGTTGGATGTTAGCCAAGTGTGTGTATTTTGCTTCTGTATAGTGTGAAAATGCGAGAATGCAGAGAGAGCCGAGAGAGAGTCCAAGTGCAGGCTGCCTTCTTTATATAGGGGTTGAGGTGCCTTGTCCCTTAGTGGGCGATCGCCTTTCGGCCATTAATGTAATGGGGCGATCGTCCTAAAGGGCACATGGGCCGCCCGCCAAAAGTCTAAGGCTACACTGGTAGCCACTGTGCGGTCCAATGAGGAGCCAAAGACGCATCCGTAAGTACTGTCCCAGAGGTCCCACTTTGTTACTTTCGGCGGACTTTGTCAGTAGGAAAGGTGGGTGACAGCCGTGGTCACCGGCCTTGTCAAGCAGCTCCTTTTGCAGTCTGCGGCCCTGTTGGTAGGTGAGGTAGGTGACAGGTTTGTCAGCGCCTTTTGCGGATCTGCACGTGGGTGCTGTCCTGTGGCTCGGCCTTGGCCGACTGGATGGCCATCGGCCCAGATCGTCATGATGCGGTCGTATCTAGCTGGACACCGAGGATCGTTCTCGGCCAGTCAATGAAGGTCGGCAAAGCGCTGAGAGATGATCGTCCATAAGTCGGTCGCCAGAAGTCGGTCGCCAGGCGCCGAGAGATGATCGTATTGGATGTCGATCGCTCGGCACCGGGACTTGTCCTGGGACCTTCGGCTGGGTGATTCATGCTTGTCCGCCGGGCTAAGGCTAGGTCGCCAGGTCGCTGATCGGCAGTTCTTCCTTGGACGCTCGGCTGCAAGTCGGTCGCCCGACCTCCTAGGCGATCGCCGGTCGGAAGGTGTTAACTCTTGACACAACAATACATTGATCCAATCAACAATTCGAACCGATCCAATCGATTCACACAATCGGTAATATGATAACGTTCAAAATAATTCGGTCGACCATAAATATTCCAATTAATCAAATTTCCCTTATAAAATGAAATACCATAAATCATTTTAATCATATTAAATCCAATTTAACATGCGGGAGATTAATTTTCAAGAATACACGAAAAAATCGAGCCGGGGCGAAATTGGCCTGCCATGGCCGAGTCACTGCCGGCAGCATGCCGGCAGACATGCCTGGCATGGCCGATCACGATCGGCAGCTGCTGGCCGGGCACGGCCCGTGTCTCCTGACACGGTCGGGTCTGCCTGGCAGTGGCCTGGGGACTGCCTGACACGGCCCGTGTCACCAGACACGGCCGAGTCACCCTGGCAGCAACCTGCCCTTTGTCCGAAAAATCGTCCGACGACGATTCGGAGCTCGATTTTCGACCGGATATCCAATATCAATATTTTTTAACATTCATATCTTCAATATAAATCATATTTCCAAGAAATTAAGATTTATATTTAGACATAAACTTACGAAAAATATAACTACAACGAACGTAAAAATATATATACCACGATTATGACTAAAATGATTCCAAATCATTCATCATCTAATCAAGCAGTCCAAACGCTAATATCGTATATACGATCGCAAGACCTACTGTCACACTTTGGCTATGGAAGCTTCTAGAAGGGTCGAGATTCTTCTCCAGAATTCTAGTATTTACGTGATAGATGTTGTAACATTCCGGAAGCCCTCCGGAATGATCATAGAAAGGATTAGAAGGTCAGATTGACTTGTAATCTCTTGTATGTTCTAGATACTTGTAGATTCTTGTACATTCTAGAAGATGTAGATGGAGACCTATAAAAGGAGCTCCAAGCCCCTCATTTGTACATCATCCGAAGTTGAGCAATAAAAGTTCCTTTCTAAAGAGCAGTTTCTCTCTCTAACTTTCTCTCTCTAAAATACTTCAATCTTCCGCATTTAACCGGCAAGGGTTGGGAAAGCCTGCCTTAGTGGCCGAAGGACTGAGTTGCTAAGGGGCGCACGGCATAACTCGGATCAAGTTTGCCCGTGACACGTGGTATCAGAGCCCGGTTTATTGGTAAAGTGAGAGAATGAGCGGAAACAGCAGCATGGTCGAAGGGAACAATGCTGGCGATGATGCTCGCAAGAACAAGAAAGGTGGTAGGGACAAGTCCCGAGATTTTGCATCCTCGATGGAAGTAAGGATGACCAAGATCGAGGTGGCTGTTGGTGAAACCATCGAACGGATGGACGTCCTTGAAGAAAATGCCAGCAATATTGAGGACAAAGTGTTGCTTGCTCTTAACGAGCTGAAGTCCACACTTCTTGGCGAGGTAGCCAAATTGCGGGAAGAACTAACCGCACGGATGGATAAGACCGAGGAGGATTGCGCATTGTGCAAGGCAGCCGTGGCAGGTGGCACCATGGCAAGGGAAGTGCCGCGCATTCGGGCACCAGAACCTCCAAAGTACTCAGGTAAGCGCAATGCCAAAGAACTTGATAATTTCTTTTGGTCTCTCGAAACCTATATGGATGCAGTACATATAAGGGATGACGAGGACAAGATCAAGTCGGCGATCTTGTACCTTAGTGATGACGCTGCCTTATGGTGGAGACGGCGCCATCAGGACATTACACGAGGGACATGCCGGATAGATACTTGGGAAGAATTCAAGGCGGACTTGAAGAAGCAATTCTATTCGGAGAATGCCGAGAGTCTGGCCATGAAGAAGCTGCGTGGCCTGAAGCAATCGGGGAGTGTGAAGGATTATGTCAATGAGTTCTCCTCACTCATGTTGGAACTTCCCGAAATGTCGGACAAGAATCGATTATTCTATTTCTTGGATGGGTTGCGATCTGGCGGCCCTTGAGCCGAGAAGGCGAAGGTCCAAGACTGTCGGAAGCAATTGCTTTGCGAGGAAATTGTGGAATTCCGAAAGGACTTCGCGCAGCGAAAGGACAAGAAGGGAGGCAAGGAAAAAGGTGGGGGAGACAGGCCTCACAAGACGGGATACAAGCCAACCTTCAAAGGGAAAGAAAAGACCCATGAAGTCAAGAAGAGAGAGTGCTTCTTATGCGGGGGACCACACTTCGTCCAGGAGTGCCCAAAGAAGAAAGCACTAAATGCCATAATAAGCCAACAGGAGGAACGGGCCGAAGAAATGCAGATGGGGTCGATGCAACTCCTTAATGCAATGAAGGCGAAGGAAGAAACCGTGATGGTGCCCAAGGCGGGAAAGGTCAGGAATGGTCTCATGTATGTTGAGGCAAAGATCAATAAGGGAATCACAAAGGCCTTAGTAGACACGGGAGCCACTCACAACTTCTTAGCCGAGGATGAGGCAGCTCGACTGGGTGTAAGAGTTACTAAGGAAATGGGATGGATGAAAACAGTGAACACACCCTCAAGACCCATAATTGGCGTGGCTAAACAAGTCCCGGTCCAACTGGCGGATTGGCAAGGCAAACTTGACTTGACAGTGGTCCGACTGGATGACTATCGGATGGTACTAGGCATGGAATTCCTGGAAAGGATGAAGACGGTGACCATCCAAGATGCACAAATTCTGAGCATAACGCCGAACAAGGTAACATTTGATATTCCATTATTACGTGGAAAGCTCGAGTCCCGTATGTTGTCGGCCATGCAGGTCTCGAAAGGATATAAGAGGGGGCAAGAGACATATCTTGCTGCCTTAAAGACGGAGGACCCAATCGTCGGGAAGGAAGTCCCGGCAGAAATCGGTGAAGTACTGGCCGAATTTAAGGATGTGATGCCTCCCGAATTGCCCAAAAAGTTACCACCGAGGCGGGAGGTAGATCACGAGATTGAGAAGGAACAGGGGGCGAAACCTCCTGCAATGGGGCCGTCTTAGGATGGCTCACTTGAGTTGGAAGAACTTCGAAGGCAATTAAAAGATTTACTTGATGCTGGCTATATTCGTCCTTCCAAAGCTCCTTATGGCGCCCCGGTGTTATTCCAGAAGAAACAAGACGGTAGCTTGCGAATGTGCATTGACTACCGGGCGCTTAACAAGGTTACTATTAAGAACAAATACCCAATACCGTTGGTGGCTGACCTATTCGACCGCTTGGGGAAGGCAAAGTGGTTCTCAAAACTAGACCTGCGGTCGGGGTATTGGCAAGTCCGTATCGCGGAAGGAGACGAACCGAAAACAACCTGCGTGACGAGGTATGGTTCATTTGAGTTTTTGGTTATGCCCTTTGGCTTGACTAATGCTCCTGCAACTTTCTGCACCCTCATGAATAAGATATTTCACCCATTCTTGGACAAGTTCGTTGTTGTGTACCTGGATGACATAGTGATATACAACGAGTCCTTGAATGAACAAACTGAACATCTACGGAAAGTGTTCCAAGTCCTGAGGGAGAACGAACTATACGTAAAACTGGAAAAGTGCTCGTTTGCCCAAACGGAGGTAATGTTCTTGGGGCACAAGGTGAAACAAGGAATGATCTTAATGGACACAAAGAAAGTGCAGGCCATTGCCGAGTGGGAGCCTCCTCAGAACGTCTCCGAGCTTCGGTCGTTCTTAGGCTTGGTAAACTACTATCGGCGATTTATTGATGGATATTCGGCGAGGGCTACTCCATTAACTAATTTACTCAAGAAGAAGGTTGCGTGGGATTGGACTGATGAGTGCCAAGCATCCTTCGAAGATCTGAAGGTGGCTGTCATGAATGACCCAGTGCTAAAACTTCCGGACTACACAAAGCCTTTTGAGTTACACTCGGATGCCTCCGACTATGCCATTGGAGGAGTCCTAATGCAGGAGGGGCATCCTGTTGCCTACGAGTCCCGGAAGCTAAACGAGACGGAACGGCGGTACCCGGTTCATGACAAAGAAATGACGGCGATAATCCATTGTCTTCGTACGTGGAGACACTACTTGCTCGGGAATCATTTCGTGATCAAGACGGACAATGTGGCGACTAGCTATTTCCAAAATCAAAAGAAGATCACCCCGAAGCAAGACCGGTGGCAAGACTTCTTGGCTGAATTTGATTATTCTATGGAATATAAGCCAGGAAAAACGAACGTTGTTGCGAATGCGTTAAGTCGGAAGGCCTCACTGGCGTCTATCACCCAAGCGCAGTGCGACCTTGCCGATCGGATAAGAGACGGTATTGCCCAAGACCCCTTGGCTAAGAATCTGGTGGAACTGGCAAAGGAGGGCAAAACAAGGAAGTTCTGGCAAGAGAATGGCTTACTGTTTACGGTTGGAGATAGGTTGTATGTACCCCGGTGGGACAACCTTAGAAGGGAAGTGCTGAAAGAGTGCCATGATTCAAAATGGGCAGGACACCCAGGTACTCTTCGTACTAAAGCGCTTGTTGAGCAGTCATTTTACTGGCCTAACTTGCAGGACGACGTGAACGCCTACGTAAAGACCTGCTTAGTCTGCCAACAAGACAAGGTGGAACAAAGTAAACCGGCAGGACTACTTGAGCCATTGCCTATTGCCGAACGTCCGTGGGACAGTCTTACGATGGACTTTATATCGGCACTACCGAGGTCGGAAGGATGCGGGTCGATAATGGTAATAGTTGATCGGTTCTCCAAGTACGGGACATTCATCCCGGCAACAAAGGATTGTAAGGCCGAGGAAGCTGCCCGACTATTCTTGAAACATGTGGTAAAAGTCTGGGAGTTCCTCGGAGTATCATAAGCGACCGAGACCCGCGATTCACAGGAAAGTTTTGGAGGGAGCTATTCAAGTTGATGGGGTCAAACCTCCACTTCTCGACGAGCTTTCACCCCCAAACAGATGGCCAAACTGAACGAGTAAATCATTTGCTGGAGATTTATCTCCGACACTTTGTAAGTGCCAACCAGTCCGACTGGGCTCGTTTACTTGATATTGCGCAATTTTCTTACAACTTGCAGCGGAACGAGTCCACACAACGAAGTCCGTTTGAGCTGGTGATGGGGCAACAACCGACGACACCCCAGGAACTAGTTCGGAAATACGAAGGTGCGAGCCCGGCAGCGTACAAACTTGCTAAAGGTTGGAACGAGGAACATGACATAGCAAGGGCGTATCTTACTAAGGCTGCCAAACGAATGAAAAAGTGGGCGGACGACAAGCGCCGTCCAAGGGAATTTCAAGTAGGGGACCAAGTGTTGGTCCGAATGATCGGAAGAAATGTTAAGGCGATCCGTCAAGTGCATAAAGGCTTGACACGGCGGTATGAAGGACCCTTTGAGATAGTAAAGAAGGTCGGAACGCGGTCCTATCGGCTCAATCTTCCGAATGACTTCAAAATTCACCCGGTCTTCCATGTGAGCCTTTTGAAACCATACTTCATGGATGAGGAAGACCCAACTCGAAATAAGTCAGATCGAGCCCCACCTGCCCACACAGTGTCCTTTGAGAAGGAAATTGAAGAAATCCTGGCGGATCGACAGGTCGGGAAACGGGGAACACCCCGCTGGACGGAATACTTAGTACGCTGGAGAGGTTTGCCAGACAGCGAAGCTTCATGGGAAAAGGAGCAAGACTTGTGGCAATTCAAAACCGAAATTGAAGCATACAAGGCAAAACCTTGACGGGGACGTCAAGACTCAGGTGGGGGAGAATTGTCACACTTTGGCTATGGAAGCTTCTAGAAGGGTCGAGATTCTTCTCCAGAATTCTAGTATTTACGTGATAGATGTTGTAACATTCCGGAAGCCCTCCGGAATGATCATAGAAAGGATTAGAGAATTTGTAGATTGACTTGTAATCTCTTGTATGTTCTAGATACTTGTAGATTCTTGTACATTCTAGAAGATGTAGATGGAGACCTATAAAAGGAGCTCCAAGCCCCTCATTTGTACATCATCCGAAGTTGAGCAATAAAAGTTCCTTTCTAAAGAGCAGTTTCTCTCTCTAACTTTCTCTCTCTAAAATACTTCAATCTTCCGCATTTAACCGGCAAGGGTTGGGAAAGCCTGCCTTAGTGGCCGAAGGACTGAGTTGCTAAGGGGCGCACGGCATAACTCGACGGACTGAAGTTTGCCCGTGACACTACGCTCCGATACCACTGTTGGGATTCGGTGCCTAAAACGAATGCCCAGCGGAAGCGGTAAAACGAAAATTAATTCGATCCGAATCCCTACGAGGATCGATCGAGCTACGTATATACGAATATATAAACGAAAAGCAAGAGTCGTAAGAAACTAACCCTCGAAGTCCGTTGATTAAATGGTAACCTTCTCTTCAGCTATTCCCCAAGCTCTTGAACGATCCAACGCCGAAAGCACCGCGTCTCTACTTGCCACGCGCCGGAGAAACGAACGGAATGACAACACCTTGCTATCCTCCGAGGATACGGCTAGAGCTAGGTGATGAAGCTATATATGTAAAGATTACTACACTCTAAGTGTTTTAATCTTACTCTCTCTTTATGTCTTGATATTTTTCTCTAAGAAAAACAAGAACAAGGTTGAAGAAGAAGATGACTAAAGAGAAAACAATTTTCTCTCTCTCTCTCAAACTCAATGATACGTAAATGCCAAGAAGTGTTGTAAGGATGAGAGATCAAAGTCTTCTATATATTCTTATTCAACCCACATGAAAACAAATACATATATCATGATTTGATTCCCCATATAATGTATATGATACTTGTCCCCTCAATCACATGAGATTCCAAAACCATGATGGGGACAAGTCAATACACACACATGGTAATAAGTGGGGGTTGGCCCATGCTAGAAAACGGTCGAGTTCGGTTCGTTTCGGACTCCGTGAGTCCAAACAGATAAACTCCTATTCCGTTCCGATGTATTTATGTCGTTTAATTAATCCAATTAATTAAACATATCAAATATAAAATAACATAATTAATTTCTCCAAGAAATAATTATATTCATGAATTAAATTAATCACCCAAGAATTTATTTAATTCAGTAGGCCGTAAATCAATTTATCCAATAAATCGATTTAAACATCCAATGTTCCAAAATTAGATATCCAATATCTAAAATTCATAATGAGATAATTAGATCGATTCATTCCGTTGTCAATCCTAATGAGCGACTCGGTAGGTCCGTCTCGATCGGCAATGGGAGGAACCAAAGAGTAGTAGCACCACCTAGCCGACTGGTGGCCTACACTGTACTCGATCGAGAACGAATGATTTGGATCATTCTAGATCCATTCTGTCGTGAATACGTGTATACGTATATACCCTTATTTAAAATGTCCCGATCAAGTTATAGGGTCACGGTCGACCAAACCATATACGTACTTGACGCTATGCATGCGTTAATGCAAATCGAGATCATCGAGTATCGTGTATCTAATACAACTAGCTCCAATGCTTTGGCCAAAGACTTATGATCTCATCGCAATAACCGCATAGGACATATAACCCGCTCACTAACGGGAGAAAGAATTCTATCTTGGTATTCGGTAGGACACTGGTACTTACTGTCAAGATGCACGTCGAGGTTGACCCCGCCTTAGGTTTACGGGTCGAACTACTCTAATGAAAATCTTGACGTCACAAGCACATCCCTACTAAATCCTCAAGTCGAAGGTTCACGAATACCTATCACAACCTTTCGATTCCGTCATTGATCGTCCGGAGTGAAATCCATGTGACGAATCGAGGGTGAGTCGGTTGAGTATACTAATCCAATTAGCATACCTATAACGTGTGCTCCCACTAACCATTAGTGTTCGACAGCACTCTCCATGTCAAAGAACACGTCATACAAGTCTTCACATAAACTTAACGCCTACCAAGTTTCATCGACTTGCGAACGATTAAGTATTTGAGCTATAACCTTTCCAGTGCCGACCCCCTTATCCAATAAGGAGTGGAACGTTTTGCTCTCAAATACATGGACTAGTTTCTATATGTTTATTTACGAGTTAGGAATGCCAGTAACTACCAGTAAATAAAGAAACATTCATTTGCCTTATATAAATGGTTTACATAATTACAAGTACAATGCCCTCACTCAACAACCTCTGAGTGGCATTCGAGGGCATACTCCTAACATTATATATTGTCACAATTCTTGTTAGCAAGTTATCGGTGTACGCCCAGATACGATGATTCCATAGTTCGGTTTAATTGTGTTGTTTCTTTGACGTTATCCGGATGTGGTAATTCATAATGTCTTCTACATGGTTTTCAAAACGATACAGAGATGATAATAGATTCGTAGTTTTGATCAAACTTTTCTTTTCTAAAATTCGCTTCAGCAAATTTTTCAAATTCAGGAATTTTAAAATGCTATCATTTGGACAAGCACCTTGAAAAAAAAAAATTGTTTATAAAATATTACCCATATTCGACCCTGATGATATGTTTGTGGTTTTGACCGTGATAAACTTGGTAAAGGTCGTACGTTATGTTAACATGGCTAAGTGAATGATTTATGAATTTGGATTCTGTCGTTGCAGTGATAGTTCATGTATTCGTGTTACAACTCGGAATGAGTATTTTATTGTGTTATTGTTGGTTGCTCTATATTGATTATGTGGTGGTTGTTTTGTTGTTCTGATCGGTTGCCCATTCAGTATGCCGAGAGGTCGAGGTCGTGGTAACCCTCCGCGCGACCAGGATCGTACTACCGGTAATGGAATTAGTACCGGTGTTGCTACTGTGCTCCAACAGTGGCAGACCAGATGACACATTTAGCTCAGGTGGTTCAGCGTAACCATACTGCGAATGAGGATGTTGGATCGACTCGGTGGCTTAGAGAAGTGGTTCGTATGCGTCCCCCTCGCTTTGCAGGAGCGGGTGATACTTTGGGCTGGGATGGTTGGCTTATCCAATTGGAGAAGATTTTCAAGGCGATTGGTTGTCCCGAGGAGCGGAGGATTCCTATCGCTCAGTTCCTTCTCGTTGATGACGCCGCTAACTGGTGGGAGGCCGTTGAGCCTCAAGATCATGCTGTTACTTGGGAAGAGTTCAAGAGGTTGATGGAAGCGGAATTTTGCCCGAGGCCGATTCGAGAGCAGAGGATCCGAGATTTTTACCTAGCCGAGCCACAGGATGTACCCGTGTCACAAGCTATTGTCGATTATAGTCGACAGCTCGCCTTTGTGAAGAATCAGGTGAGGACCGAGGAGGACAAGATCCGTCATTTTGATATGCGGATGAGACCAGAGATTCGACAGTACATGTCGGGTTTCACTTGTGCTACTTTGAGAGAGTATCAGAATCGAGCCATGGCGTACGAGATGGCATCGTTATCTACTAGGCCTTCGCATGAGTCGAAGAGACAGAGGTGTTGGGATTCGGTGCCTAAAACGAAGGCCCAGCGGAAGCGGTAAAACGAAAATTAATTCGATCCGAATCCCTGCGAGGATCGATCGAGCTACGTATATACGAATATATAAACGAAAAGCAAGAGTCGTAAGAAACTAACCCTCGAAGTCCGTTGATTAAATGGAAACCTTCTCTTGAGCTATTCCCCAAGCTTTAGTTTGATCTCTACGAGTTCAATCCGCTCCAAGCCCTTGAACGATCCAATGCCGAAAACACCGCGTCTCTACTTGCCACGCGCCGGAAAAATGACCGGAACAACAACACTCGATTAACCTCTAAGGTTACGGCTAGAATCAAGTGGTGAAGCTTTTGTTATTACACTCTAAGTGTATAATATATCTCTCTTAATATATCTTGAATTTTCTCCAAGAAAACTCAAGAACAAAAGTGAAGAAGAAGATGAAGATGAAGACTAAGAAAAAATAATTTTCTCTCTCACTTCTTCAAAGCTCACGGCTGGAATTGTGTAGTAGCAAGTGAGAGTTTGTCTCCACTTATATTCTTATTCAACTCCCCAAGATCTCCTACTTTAGACAATATCACCAAGGTGTGATATTTGTCCCCTTGATTGAACATAAGTCTTCCACCAACATGTGGAGACTATGACCAAGGAAAAGGGAAGGAAAGAGGGGTGGCCATCTAGAAGGAGTCGGGCGAGTTCGGTCCGTTTCGGACTCCCGTGAGTCCAAACAGATAAACTCCGATTCCGTTCCGATGTATTTATATTGATTAATTAATCCAATTAATTAATCATATCAAATACATAATAACATAATTAATTTCTCCAAGAAATAATTATATTCATGAATTAAATTAATCACCGAGTAATATATTTAATTCATTTGGCCGTAAATCAATTTATCTAATAAATCGATTTAGACATCCAATGTCCCAAATTAGATATCCAATATCTAATATTTATAATGAGAGATTAAGCTCGATTCATTCCGTCGTCAATCCTAATGCGCGACTCGGTAGGTCCGTCTCAGTCAGCAATGGGAGGAACCAAAGAGTAGTAGCACCACCTAGCCAGCCTGGTGGCCTACACTGTACCCGGCGAGAACGAATGATTGGGATCATTCAAGAACCATTCTCGTGAATACCGATGGCGTATAAACCCTTCTTTCAAATGTCCCGATCAAGTTATAGGGTCACGGTCGACCAAACCCTATCTCATACTTGACGCTATGCATGCGTTAATGCAAATCGAGATCATCGAGCTCTCGTGTATCTAATACAGCTAGCTCCAATGCTTTGGCCAAAGACTTATGATCTCATCTGCCAATAACCGCATAGGACATATAACCCGTTCACTAACACGAGAAAGAATTCTATCTTGGTATTCAGTAGGACCTGCTACTTGCCCATCAAGATGCACGTCGAGGTTGACCCCCGCCTTCCGGTTTATAGGGTCTAACTACTCTAATGAAAATCTTGACGTCACAAGCACATCCCTACTAAATCCTCATGTCGAAGGTTCACGAATACCTATCGCAACCTTTCGATTCCGTCATTGACTGTCCCGGAGTGAAATCCATGTGACGAATCGAGGGTGAGTCGGTTCGAGTATACTAATCCAATTAGCATACCTATAATGTGTGCTCCCACTAACCAATAGCGTTCGACAGGCACTCTCCATGTCAAAGAACACGTCATACAAGTCTTCACATAAACTTAACGCCTACCAAGTTTCATTGACTTGCGAACGATTAAGTATTTGAGCTATAAACCTTTCCAGTGCCTACCCCCTTATCCAATAAGGAGTGGAACGTTTTGCTCTCAAATACACGGACTAGTTTCTATATGTTTATTTACGAGTTAGGAATGCCAGTAACTACCAGTAAATAAAGAAACAATCATTTGCCTTATATAAATGGTTTACATAATTACAAGTGCAATGCCCTCACTCAACATCCTCGAGTGGCATTCGAGGGCATACTCCTAACAATCTCCCACTTGCACTCAATGCCACACACTATGGTATCTAATACCCATGTTCTCCGATGACGCTCCAAGCTAGTCCGAGAAAGTGGCTTGGTCGGTGGATCGGCGACGTTGTCGGCCGAGTCTACTCTGCGGCAAGACAATGTATCCCTTGCGAACAAATTCTCTTACGAGATGATACTTCCTCTCAATATGTTTGGTCTTTGTTGTGAAACCTCGGCTCCATGGCTGCGCTACGAATCCGTCGTTGTCGCAGCATGCAGTAACAGCTGACTCAACACATGGTATCACTTGAAGTTCTCCCAGAAACTTCTTAATCCAGAACCCTTCCTTGGAAGCCTCCGAGGCTGCTTGATACTCAGCCTGACAGGTGGAATCAGCAGTCGCGCTTTGCTTGGCACTATGCCAAGATACTGCTCCTCCATTAAGAGTAAATATGTAGCCAGAAGTGGACATCGAGTCATCCTTCAGTCCTTGGAAGTCCGAATCAGTGAATCCCACAACATCCATTTCTCCACCGCCATACATCAGAACCATATCTCAAGTCCTTCTTAAGCACTTGAGAACGTTCTTTACGGCAGTCCAATGTTCCCTACCTGGGTTTGCCTAAAACCTACTCACCACGCTTACAGCATGCGCGATGTCAGGTCTTGTACACAACATAGCATACATAAGGCTACCCACGGCCTAAGCATATGGTATATTACTCATTTCCTTTCGTTGTTCCTCACTTTGAGGACACATCTTCAAGGTGAGTTTTATTCCATGTCGCATCGGTAGGAACCCTCTTTTAGAATCATCCATCTTAAATCGCTTTAAGATTTTGTCTATATAGAGGGCTTGGGAAAGACCTATTGTTCTCTTCGCTCTATCCCGGTAGAGTCGAATACCAAGAATATAGGTAGCTTCTCCCAAGTCTTTCATGGAGAAATTACTCGAAAGCCAAGCTTTCACGTAATCGAGCATTCCCACATCATTTCCTATTAGTAGAATGTCATCTACATATAGTACTAAGAATGCGATCTTGCTCCCACTAACCCTCTTGTATACACAAGGTTCCTCTTCATTTTGCACGAAGTCAAACTCTTTGACTGCCTCGTTAAAACGAAGATTCCAACTACGCGACGCTTGCTTCAGTCCATAAATGGAACGCGGAAGCTTGCACACTTTCTGAATATCGACTTCGGACACAAAGCCTTTAGGCTGCTCCATATAGATTTCCTCCTCGAGGAATCCATTAAGGAAAGCCGTCTTTACGTCCATTTGCCATATTTCATAATCGTGGTAGGCAGCTATAGCAAGCATCATGCGAATAGACTTGATCATGGCTACGGGCGAGAAGGTATCGTGGTAGTCGATCCCTTCCTTCTGGGTATAACCCTTTGCCACTAGCCTGGCCTTATAGGCATCAACCTTGCCATCACCATCAGTCTTTCTCTTGTAGATCCACTTGTTCCCAATAGGCACTATGCCCTTGGGGCGGTCTACTAGAGTCCAGACCTGATTGACATGCATCGAGTCTATCTCAGCTTCCATAGCTTCACGCCATTTCGCGGAGTCTACATCCACCATCGCTTGGTCATAGGTCGTCGGGTCGGTCTCTTGGCTATCACTTGGAACCTCATGGAGACCCAGTTCCTCCAAGTGCACAAGCCCATACCTCTCAGGTAAATGAGACACCCTACTAGACCTACGAGGTGGTTGTACTTGTGTTTCAGAAAGTTCGGTTCCAGTTTCTTGCACAGGTGTCTCTCGAGGAGTTTCATTGTATTCTTCTAAAGAAATACTTCTACCTGCTCCGCCTTCCTGAATGAACTCATCTTCCAGGAAGTGTGGTTGTAGAGCAACAATGATCCTTCGATCTTCGGGCATGTAGAATAGATATCCCATCGTCCCAGACGGGAATCCAATGAAACGTCCCTTCGCAGACCTAGCTTCCAACTTTTCCACCTTAGTCTTCTTGACATAAGCGGGACATCCCCAAATCCTAATATGATTAAGACTTGGATTCCTTCCTTCCCACATCTCATGTGGAGTTTTAGGAACGGATTTGGAAGGACATCTGTTCAAGATATACGCGGCGGTCGAGTGCATACCCTACAGGTAAATCGGCAAGTCAGTATAGCCCAGCATGGAACGGACCATGTTCAACAGGGTCCGGTTCCTTCTTTCTGACACACCATTTAACTTAGGAGTACCTGGAGGTGTTAGTTGTGAAACTATTCCATGTTCCTTAAGGAACTCGTCAAACTCCGTACTCATATACTCGCCACCTCGGTCCGACCGAAGTGCTTTGATATGATTACCAGTTTGTTTCTCGACTAGGGCCTTGAATTCCTGGAATTTCTCAAAGGCCTCGGATTTATGTTTCATTAAGTATACATAACCATACCTAGTATGATCATCTGTAAACGTAATGAAATATTGATATCCGTCACGTGCTGCTTCCAAAGCACCACAAACGTCAGTATGGATTTATCCCAGTTTATCAGCGGCTCTTTCAAAAGTCCCTGTGAAGGGGGACTTAGTCATTTTGCCTTTAAGGCAAGATTCACAAGTAGGAAAGGGATCCGATCCCAATGGACCCATAAGTCCATCTTTTTCCATCTTGTAAACCTTGGTCTGACCAACATGACCAAGTCTAAGATGCCATATCAAAACTTGATTGGTTTCATCCCTACCACGTTTTCTAGTCATAGTATTCACAACTACTTTGTTGCTGAGATTTAGATGATACAATCCATTCAACAATGTAGCAGTACCCACTAGTTTATTTCTAAAATAAATTTTGCAGAACCATCACCAATGAAAAATGAAAAGCCTTTTCGGTCCATGACCTAATGGATACAATGTTTTGTGCCCATTTGGCAAAACAAGTACATCTTCTAAAGTCAAAACAAAGCCGGATTCTAAACACAAAAGTAGTGATACTATGTCGGTCGCCTCGACACTATGCCCGCTTCGAATGTGATCATAACTTCTCGGCTCCAAGCTTCCTACTTTGTTCCAGATCCCGATTCACGGTACAAATGTGAGAACTAGCACCGAGAATCAAGTATCCAGAAGTAGAAAATACGAGAGCGAACAATTTGTTTCCAAAACTAAAAGTTACAGACTAAGTGCCATGAAGAATCGGACAGTCTCTAGCCCGGTGGCCCGGCTCACCGCACTTGAGACAAGCATCCTTCTTCTTCTTGTTCTTCGAACCATCGGGCCTTGCCCTTACCCTTAAGGTCCTTAGCTTGTGGTCTAGTCCGCTTCTTGGTCTTTTTCTTCTTATTCTTAGACTTCAAGTCCGGAAGAAATCACAAGAGCAGACTCCTTCATCCGCGAGTCTTCATCCGAGGCGAGCGGTCACAAGTTTGTTCATTAGCCCGGCTAAATTACATGCAATCTCATTGCGGTTGAAGTTCATAACAAAGCTGTGAGAAGGAATCGGGGAGAGGCGTAGGATAAGGTCGGTTTGGAGAGAAGTATCCATTTTAAAATCAAGAGCCTCCAATCTCTCGATCATGGATATCATTTTGAGGACGTGTTCCCCAACCTTCTCACCTTCCTTCATCCTTGCACCTTTGAGCATTTGCTTGGATATCTCATATCTAGCGATTCTGTGTGCTCACCATAAAGTTCGGTTAAGTGAGATAGAATCGCCTAGCGAAGTCATTTTCTCATGAGCTCTCTGAAGCTCATTAGACATGGAAGCCATCATATAAGCACGGACTTTCACGTCATCCTTAACCCACTTTTCATGGTTTTCAATCTCTTCCGATTGGCTCGGGTCCGCACAGAGGCGCCGGAATGTCCGTCTCCAAGACGTATCCCGGTGCCTCTATACCGAGGACAATCATCGATTGCGGAGCCAATCCACAAAGTTAGGTCCCATTAAGGTGTTCTTTTCGAGTAGAATTGCGAGTGGATTCATTGTCATATTGAGATTTGTGCATTAAGTATAGCAGTTAATTAGTGACTCATTCAATTATGTTTTGAGTGTAGAATTAAGGTTTTTTCTATTCTTGTTACCGGCTCCCACTATTTTTATCGGAATAATACACTCCCATGTGAAATCCTAAGTATCGTCGCTCTACTTCATAGTGGTGATCGAGTTCTTTATAAATCTTAATAGAGGGCAACCGAACGGGTTTCTAGTCTATTAATTTTCATAAAGTGGTGTCCAACACCAACCCATCTAATGGATGATTCGATCTTCTTTTTCCCCTTGTTCACTCCCCTCAACCTATACGGTTTCTATGGTTCGTGAACAAGTTAAGTTTATACCATCGACGCAAATCGGTTTCACAATCAATCTTATCCTAAGAACCTATCGGGTTTCTAGGATAAAATTTGCTCCAACCGAAGGCATCCAATGCGCTCCCAATTTATCCGTCCTCCCGACGACTACCCCGATAACTCGGTAGCATAGCACATCCGGTTTGGATTTCAATTTCCCGATATCTCGATGGAGGGAAGGAAAACCTTGAAACCTTATAAACTTAATAATTTATCGTGGGAGAATTTTCGCGATTAACGTTACACTTTGCACATCAATCATATTAGCGCGTTTGTGGCATTCATACAATATGAAACAACCATTCACAACCTAGTTGCTACCAACATGTGGTTCATGGACCGTTCTGAAAACAAAAACTTCGTAATCTAATTACAAGTCTTCGTCTTGAATCTTCGTCTTCTCGAAATGGATTTTCCTCCGGTCTTCGTCATTACATATAAATTTTACATCGAAAATTGCATCCTAGATACAAACATTTCTAGTAAAATAAATAGGCTCAAAACGGCCTTAACAACCCAATCGAATAAAACGAACGATTCAAAAACTAAGTCCACGAACCACATCCCCATTCAAAAGCATTCATTCAATAAATACTAAATAAATGGAAAGCGTAGAGATACATTGATCCAATCAACAATACGAACCGATCCAATCGATTCACACAATCGGTAATATGATAACGTTCAAAATAATTCGGTCGACCATAAATATTCCAATTAATCAAATTTCCCTTATAAAATGAAATACCATAAATCATTTTAATCATATTAAATCCAATTTAACATGAGGGAGATTAATTTTCAAGAATACACGAAAAAATCGAGCCGGGGCGAAAATGGCCTGCCATGGCCGAGTCACTGTCGGCATCTTTCCGGCAGACTGGCCTGGCATGGCCGAGTCACGCTCGGCAGCTACCGGCCAGGCACGGCCCGTGTCTCCTGACACGGTCGGGTCTGCCTGGCAGTGGCCTGGGGACTGCCTGACACGGCCCGTGTCACCAGACACGGCCGAGTCACCCTGGCAGCTTCCTGCCCTTTGTCCGAAAAGTCGTCCGACGACGATTCGGAGCTCGATTTTCGACCGGATATCCAATATCAATATTTTTCAACATTCATATCTTCAATATAAATCATATTTCCAAGAAATTAAGATTTATATTTAGACATAAACTTACGAAAAATATAACTACAACGAACGTAAAAATATATACCACGATTATGACTAAAATGATTCCAAATCATTCACCATCTAATCAAGCATTCCAAATGCCAATATCGTATATACGATCGCAAGACCTACGCTCCGATACCACTGTTGGGATTCGGTGCCTAAAACGGGCCCAGTGAGCGGTAAAGCGAAAATTAATTCGATCCAATCCTGCGAGGATCGATCGAGCTACGTATATGAATATATAAACGAAAAGCAAGAGTCGTAAGAAACTAACCCTCAAGTCCGTTGATTAAATGGAAACCTTCTCTTGAGCTATTCCCCAAGCTTTAGTTTGATCTCTACGAGTTCAATCCGCTCCAAGCCCTTGAACGATCCAACGCCGAAAACACCGCGTCTCTACTTGCCACGCGCCGGAAAAATGACCGGAACAACAACACTCTATTAACCTCTAAGGTTACGGCTAGAATCAAGTGGTGAAGCTTTTGTTATTACACTCTAAGTGTATAATATATCTCTCTTAATATATCTTGAATTTTCTCCAAGAAAACTCAAGAACAAAAGTGAAGAAGAAGATGAAGATGAAGACTAAGAAACAATAATTTTCTCTCGCACTTCTTCAAAGCTCACTACCGGAATTGTGTAGTAGCAAGTGAGAGTTTGTCTCCACTTATATTCTTATTCAACTCCCCAAGATCTCCTACTTGCACAATATCACCAAGGTGTGATATTTGTCCCCTTGATTGAACATAAGTCTTCCACCAACATGTGGAGACTATGACCAAGGAAAAGGGAAGGAAAGAGGGGTGGCCATCTAGAAGGAGTCGGGCGAGTTCGGTCCGTTTCGGACTCCGTGAGTCCAAACAGATAAACTCCGATTCCGTTCCGATGTATTTATATTGATTAATTAATCCAATTAATTAATCATATCAAATACATAATAACATAATTAATTTCTCCAAGAAATAATTATATTCATGAATTAAATTAATCACCGAGTAATATATTTAATTCATTTGGCCGTAAATCAATTTATCTAATAAATCGATTTAGACATCCAATGTCCCAAATTAGATATCCAATATCTAATATTTATAATGAGAGATTAAGCTCGATTCATTCCGTCGTCAATCCTAATGCGCGACTCGGTAGGTCCGTCTCGATCGGCAAGAATGGGAGGAACCAAAGAGTAGTAGCACCACCTAGCCCACTGGTGGCCTACACTGCTCGATCGAGAACGAATGATTGGGATCATTCAAGAACCATTCATCGTGAATACCGATGGCGTATAAACCCTTCTTTCAAATGTCCCGATCAAGTTATAGGGTCACGGTCAGTCAAACCCTATATGTACTTGACGCTATGCATGCGTTAATGCAAATCGAGATCATCGAGCTCTCGTGTATCTAATACAGCTAGCTCCAATGCTTTGGCCAAAGACTTATGATCTCATCTGCCAATAACCGCATAGGACATATAACCCGTTCACTAACAGGAGAAAGAATTCTATCTTGGTATTCAGTGGGACCTGCTACTTGCCCATCAAGATGCACGTCGAGGTTGACCCCCGCCTTCCGTTTATAGGGTCTAACTACTCTAATGAAAATCTTGACGTCACAAGCACATCCCTACTAAATCCTCAAGTCGAAGGTTCACGAATACCTACGCAACCTTTCGATTCCGTCATTGACTGTCCCGGAGTGAAATCCGTGTGACGAATCGAGGGTGAGTCGGTTCGAGTATACTAATCCAATTAGCATACCTATAACGTGTGCTCCCACTAACCAATAGCATTCGACAGGCACTCTCCATGTCAAAGAACACGTCATACAAGTCTTCACATAAACTTAACGCCCAGTCAAGTTTCATTGACTTGCGAACGATTAAGTATTTGAGCTATAAACCTTTCCAGTGCCTACCCCCTTATCCAATAAGGAGTGGAACGTTTTGCTCTCAAATACACGGACTAGTTTCTATATTTTATTTACGAGTTAGGAATGCCAGTAACTACCAGTAAATAAAGAAACAATCATTTGCCTTATATAAATGGTTTACATAATTACAAGTGCAATGCCCTCACTCAACATCCTCTGAGTGGCATTCGAGGGCATACTCCTAACAAGAGGATGTCTGGAGATTTTTCGGACGGTGCAAGAGACAGAAATTCTTCTCATCGAGTTTCGCGTAGTCGTACGGCGAAACCTTCAATTTCTTCGTTCGGTGGAACCAAGAGTTCCAAGTTGTCTTCTTTGACTCCTAGTCAGACTGGGAGGTGCTTTAACTGCAATGTTGTCGGTCATGTGCAAGCTAATTGTCCTTCGCAACGGATTACTTGTTATAATTGTGGACTCGAGGGCCACAGAGTTCAGTATTGTGAATTATTCCATGAAGTTTCCCAGAATCGTGTTTCGGCATCGGTATCGGGATCGGTTCGTCGGGACCGTTGAGATTTTTTTCGGCCGTGCTTTGTTGTTTGTGACTTCACTTTTTTTTTTAGTTTAAGTTTCGGGACGAAACTTTTTTTTAGAGGGGTAGAATGTAATACCCGTGATTTTCTTTCTCGGTAATTTTTCGTTTTTGGCATTTTTCTAGTTTCCAGAACTCGCTTGCATCGCTTTGACATTTTGACAATGTTTTGTTCTTCGTGTTTGGTCATCCGAGTTCGTTTCGGTATCGTTTTGTCGAGTTCCGTGCTTTTTGGCGACTTTTCCGCACTTGAGTTCGATTCTTGCGAATCTCGTCCGAAACTGTTGTTTCGACTTTCTCGTAAGTTCATTTAATGTTATTATTCATGTTGCGAGCTTTGTCTTGGTGTTTCGATCACGTATCGTGATTTTCGGGCGTTTTGGGCCATTTTCGTAATTTCCCAAAGTTTGGGGTAATTACTTTCTGTTGTCGAATTTCGAGCCTTCGGGTGGTCGGAATCGTGTGTTCTCTTAGTGCTCGGATTCGTCTTTGCGAGTACTTCGTAACCGTATCTTCGATTCGTACTCAGGTTCGGGTTTCGTGGTCGTTCGGGCCGTCGGAGTTGGTCCCGGCCGAGTCATGGCCGGGCATGCTCGGGCCAGGCCAACCCTGGCCGAGTAACGTGCGGTAGTGATCGGCAGTTATGTACGTAAGGCCGGTTACGTACGTAAGGCCCTGGCCGGTAACGTACGTAACGCTTCCGGCATTTCCAGGCAGTGCGTTCGGCAATGGCCGGTTACGTACGTAAGCCATGGCGATTACGTGACGTAATGGCCCGATCGGCCTATTTAAGGCCTGGCAGCGTTTTTCTTCAGTCATTTCTCATTCTTTTTCTTCCCGTACGCGGCTGTGGGTGTGTGAATCATCTAGAGATGTTGTTGGGCAATGAATACATGAAGTGTTGAGGTTCATATCATCAATCATCCGTCCTATAACATCCTCCGATCTACCGAATCAGGTCAGATTTCCTAGAAAACTAGTTTTGGGGAATTTGGGTATTTTGGTTGTTTTCGTCCGATTAATCCGATTTAACTTAGGATTATGATGGATTGATGAATATTTAGATGTATTATATCATTTCCTTTATTATTCCATGGTTGGATCGTATCGATTCGTTGTTTTGGTCGAGTTCTTGGTTGACGCCTTGAAGGTGTCCGGTAGTATGTCATAGAGGGCGTTCTACGAATATCCTTCCTCGTATGATTGTTGATTTATGGATTATATATTTTTAGGGTCGAATTCTTGTGAAGAACTCGAGTCGGAACCCTCCCGTTCGTTGTCTTCTTCGGGGTCCGAGCTTCCCGATTGAATCGTGTTCTTCGGAGTGTTCGGTAGCGGTCATTAAGTCGAGCTTTCCCGTTGCTCCGCGTGCGTTGGACTTGAGGCGAGTATCTCGTCTATATTCTTTATACTTTGAGAATGTGATGTGTCGTGAATTTAACGTGGACTCGTTAGTGACGGTATATTTAACCGTAACTTACTTTAAATGAAGATGTGATTTTATGAAGGTAATTACCAACGTAAACTTTAGTTTCAAGAATAATGATAACTATCTCTTCATGTTATTTTGTTAAAATAAATACTAGAAATGAGTAGTTAACTGAAGAATTGTGGAATCGCGTAATACTTGTATTATTTGCTCGTTGGCCTTTTTCCTGAATGATGGTTTGCTGTGGATGTTGTGCCCTTGTTGAAGTTATGATGCGTTAACCTATGTGTTACGTGGTTGCGGTTGTGGTGAATATTACACCTTTGTTATTGTGTATAGTAGAGAGTTGAGATGTTATCCGGGTAGGGGTCCCGTCGAGGCCTCCGGAGGCGCGTGCTTGCGAGTACGGCCAGACGTACGTTGTGACCATAAGGTTATCAATTCGGGTAGGTCTGGGGAGGGCTCCGAGAATCGACACTTGCGAGTGCGATGTCATGATAACTTATGGGCGTATTTGAATGATGTTATCCGGGTAGGGTCCGTCGAGGCCTCCGGAGGCGCGTGCTTGCGAGTACGGCCAGATGTTACGATTTGACCATAAGGTTATCTAATCGGGTAGGTCTGGAGAGGGCTCCGAGAATCGTCACTTGCGAGTGCGATGTCAAGATAACTTATGGGTGTGTTCGAGTTTATTCTTGATGGCTAATCCGGGTGGGACCCTTCGGGGCCACGGAGACGTTTTGACTGTTGATTTGATATCTCTGAATTGTTTATGTTTTGAATCTTGAATCCCGATTATATTGGTGAATATGGTTTTGGTCTTGAGGTTTGAGTTGAGAATAAAATCATTTGTATGATTTTGAAAGAAAACCTTTTGAAAAGGAAAAACATTCATATTTCAGGATTTTACACTGAGACCCCCGAAGTCTCTAAATAATCTCTTACAATGATTTCTGGAGTAATCCCCATGGTTTGTTTTAAAGGAATAAATTTTCAAAGACTTTAGACTCGGGGATCGTGTTACTACCTTGTCGAAATGTTATTTTCATAACAGTTGTATTCTTGATGTATAATTGTATAGCTTGGTTACTTGCTAGCGATTCCATCGCTAACCCCTCGTTGGGGATTTTGTTATTTATTCCAGGTGTTCTGACTGGAGAGTGAGCAACCACAGGATTGGCTCGGAGGATGATGCAATGCAGCGATACTAGTCACAGTTGTAGTCTGTCGTCTGTCAGTGAAATGTCAGTTTGAGTTCTTGTCATCCTTGAGGGGATGGACATTTTATGTACTATGTGATCGAGTTGTAATTTAGTTTCATCAGATGTACGGTTATGCTATGTTTTGAGAGACCTAATCGGTCTACGGTATTATGTTTTGGTCAAGTTGACCGCATGTGGGTTTTGATTTGTAGTCTCCCGCCTGGTAGCTCCTTGTGGAAAGGGGTCTACGGCGTGTAATATCCCTGAGTGGATTGGGGGTGTTACATAAATGGTATCTGTAATACCCGCAAATTCGATTTCCGGTAATTTTCATTTTCCGGCGGAGGTCCGTTTCGACAACTCGCTTGACACTGTTTTGGAATTCTGAACCTATTTTGTTCTTAGAGTTTCTCCGCTTAGACGGGTCTCGATGATGTTTTTACGTAATTTCATCTTGTGTTATATTTTGTCTCATGTGCATTTGATTCTCGTTAAACTCGTTCGATTTCGTCATTTTCTTACTTCCATGAGTTCGTATGATTGAGTAGAACATGTTGTGAGTTTCGGATTGTTAATCCGACGTTGTATCGTGATTTTCGGATGTTTGGGCCGTTTTTGTAACTTCCTAGAAATTTAGGGAATTTGTTCCTTGTTCGACCTTGGTTGTGTACCTCAGATCGTTTTGGGGTTCCGTACTTCCATTTCGTGTTATTGTTGCCCAAATATCGATTCCTATTGCTTTTATTCTCTTTCCGGATCTTTTTTCGTCATTTTGGGACCCGAGGGGGGGTGTGAGCCGCGGCACAAGGATTGTGCGCCGCGGCACACATACTACCCAGTTGTTGGCCGAGCAGGCTGTACCGTGTGCCGCGGCACAAGGATTGTGCGCCGCGGCACACAGCCGAGTCGGTGCCGCGGCACACCCCTGTGGCACCTGCCGGCTAAAACCTCCTGTACCGCGTGCCCCGGCACCGTCCGGCAGTGCCGCGGCACATGCCGAGTCTGAGCCGCAGCACACTCCGAATGAGCCGCGGCACAACGAGCGGTCAGCCGACCACTGGGCGCAATTTTTGGCCCTGTGCCGCGGCTGCATTAGCCGAGCCGCGGCACACAATGCGGTCGGCGCTATAATCGGGTGTTTTCAGCGAGTTTCGCTCATTTCCTCCTTTTCTTCCACCGTGCGCGAGAGAGAGAGAGGGTTGAGAGGGGATTTCTTCTCCATCCACCCTTTTGATTGTGTGTTTTTCTTCATCTTCCTTCGATCGTGTAGCTCGGATTGTGGATCTAGCACGTGTTCTTCGGATTATAGGGTTTGTATCTTCAAGAGGTAAGATCTCTTATACCCTAGTATGATTTTTGGGGAGGGTTTGGTGGTGATCTTGTGTTTTAATCCGAATTAACCGATGTTGTTGTTAGATTTTGATGGTACTCTCGTGACCCTTGGTTTTCTTGTTTTTGGTTGGGATGAAATCCCGTTAGTTCACCGTTAACCGATTTCAATTCCCTACGCACTCTTGGTGTTCGATAAATTGTCCCAACGGGTAGAACTAGGAGGGATTTCTTCGTATTCATGATGTGAGATTGATTGTATATCATTATTGTGTTAGGGTCGGATTTGAGAGGATTGTTCGGACCGGAACCTATTCCTTCGTCGTCTCATTCGCGTCGTATTACCAAGGCAAGTACCTCGATATACGAATTGTAACTGCGTGAAATCATTGTTGTCGAACTGTATGAGTTATATGGAGGTATATATATGTATGTGTATATATATATATATATGTGTGTTTATATATATAGTTACATGTTAAATATATGTATGTATATACGTATATTAATATATATGTTTATGTCGGTGATCGACGAGTGTTGAATTCTACCATTAGTTGACGTACTCAACTTGGATTGATGGGCGAACTATAGTTATTCATATAATATAGTGAGGTTATATATTTATATATACATATATATATCTATATATATAAATGTGTATATATTCGGTTGAGTCGCAACATAGAGATATATGTGCGGTGTTGATTGAGTTTGATTGATAACGTGCGTGTTATTGTTTATTTGTGTGGATATGGATCATGGAGAAATTGTGTGACTTGATGTACCGAGTTGAAAATTGTTGTGACAATTGTCCGTGTGCTTGATGTTTGAACAATGTGGATACTTGTTGTGAGAAACGTCATATCCGGGAAACTCTGAGGGCGGGGCGGTGTACTCCGGCCTGGTGTACGCTGCAATGTGCGGCTCCATATGGGTGGTGAACGCCGGTGTCACCTAATGCGCGTGCAAGGGGCGGCTCTTGCGGGAGTGACGCCGGTGCGGTGACATGTTCAAGGAGCGGCCGACATAGTGGAGTGAACGCCGGTGCACAGTGTGCGGTGGAGGCGCCTGGCGAGCTTATTGGTTACGGGTATTTTAGTGATATCTAAGACCCCGATATCGAAAGATGTTCTTTTCTCTAATTCTTTAATCTCACTTTTAATTTTTGTCTTGATACGACCGCAATCCGTGTTTTTGAAAGCTTGTTTCAAATTGTTTTTAAAGCGTTGGTATCGGGGTTAGTTAACCACGGAGGTTTGACGAAATCTCCAGGGTTAATTAATCGGGTCTTGAGAAGGATATGTCGAATGAGAGTTACTGCCTTTGATTGTATTGTGGTGCTATTACGTATTGGGTCGAGGACCCTGTGGAATGTTGAGATGATTGGTTTCGTGATGATGTTATTTGGAATGGGTTGAGAACCCTGTGAGATGTTGTAATGATTTCGTTTGTGACGGTGTTCTATAAATTGGGTCGAGAACCCCAAATAAGTCGACTTGGTTTTTGTGTAATCGTTTTCCATACGTTGGGTCAAGGACCCGAGAGTTTTGAAATTAATTTCCAAAAGTATTCCCATTCGATTTTAAAAACCCCTAAACGGCCCGAGTCAATAACAATGATTGCAAACTATCTTAGCAAAATACTTTTCCTTTTACAAAAGGGATCTTCCTGACTCCTTGGGCTCGTTTAAAGTTTCATGAATGTTATTTTCCGTAAGGGGAATATGACTATGTGATTACCTTTCACCTCGTGTATGCGAGTGTTATTCTGTGCTGACTGTGGGAATGTATGGTTTGTGTTAAGGCTTCACGGCGGTTGAATTTTGTGTTGTTACTGTTCGTATATCTTGTATATTATGTACTTGCACTAGCAAAATTCCAGTTTGCTAACCCCCGAGTTTTCGGGGGGTGGGTGCCTGTTATGCGCTCAGGTTTTGGCAGCTCGGGAGCAGTCACGGGATTGGCTTGGAAGGAGATGGAAGACGACGATGCTAATCACACCAGAGTCAGAGTCTTTTCTTTTATATCATTTTGGTCGGTATTCCTCTGTCGTTCGAGTATTCACCCTTGCATGGGTGTAATTATCATTTATTAAATTGAGTTGTCATTCTTTTCTGTGTTCAAGTTTATTGTTGTCATTGTAATATGAATGTCGTTAGTTTCTGAATTGGTTTATGACCTTG
This sequence comes from Orobanche coerulescens, assembly GCA_033398695.1. Taxonomy (NCBI): domain Eukaryota; kingdom Viridiplantae; phylum Streptophyta; class Magnoliopsida; order Lamiales; family Orobanchaceae; genus Orobanche; species Orobanche coerulescens. Next base: position 103,098 of record JAWKAU010000294.1, read on the forward strand.
ACGGTCTGCTTTGTATTAAATTTTGACCCCGGTCGGTCAATCCTTGAGTAGTCTTTTGGAGTTTAGCCTGGTGGATCCTTGTGATAAGGGTCTACGGCGTGTGACATTCCCGGTCGTATTCTGGGGGTGTTACATTTATGGTATCAGAGCTTAGGTTTGCGAAAAACCTAGGCCGTTGGGTCAAGTCCATGTCTTGTGTAAGTCGCGCGCATCAGAGTCGTGATTAGTATCGTGGTTCCGACATCATCTTCCGGCAATCCGTGATGGTAAGCCTCCCGATCGTAAGTCCCCTTATACACGTATTTGATTACATTGTGCTAATAATGTGAACTAGGAATTGGAACTTGTTGGTGATATTATCGTTTTAGGATATTACATGGAAGTCGAACATGTTTATCTGTTTCGGTACTTTATTAGAATGAATTTACGAATGACAATTTTATCCACCGCATGAGTATTTTAAGATGGCTTTTATTATCTTGCAAACCGAGTTTTGATATTTTGGTCTTGCATGTTTTGATAGTATTCTTATGACGGTATTTGATATTTCATAAATGACTTTTGTGAGTATTTGAGAATGTTACCGACTTCGGCCTTTTTGGCATTTTGAACATTTTTTTTAAATGATTTTTAGCCTGGTAGGTTCCGCACGGCCCACTGGCCGTAGTATCTCGAATATTTTAAAGTGATGCTTTGAAATTTCCTAACATTGTGTGAAGCCATGATTTAATATCGTCATGTTAAATGGTCACGTATCTCGGTGGAAAATTCTCTCAAATAAACATTTTGGAAGAAGAGGAAAGATTTTCAAAATTGTGGTATTTGGGACTCAACATTCTTGAAATATTTCAAATTAGTTACGAATTAATTTTCGATTTCCTTTTTTTTCTTTTATTCATCACTCGAAAATAATTTTTAGAGTCATTATGTAAACTTCCTCTTCCGAAATAAAAGACAGTGTTTACAAGTCTTGGGCGCAACGTGACTAGCCCCCTTTTTCAAAAATTTATTTTCATTAAGTGCATACATATAATGACCGTCCTCGTCGAGGAACTCGAAATTGACTTCATAAAACTATATGCTTTACGATAGTACCGTTATTCTAAGGATGCTAACTAAAACTCGGGTTGATAATTGTGGTATATTGTACGACTGATAAACTAATACTGTTGATCGGTGTTATCCGTATTAGTATGTCAAGCCTCGGCGGACGTGGACGTGATGATGGAAATGGAAGCGGCAAGGTGGTTCGTACGACTACGATCCATGCTACGGTGAAGGAGTATCTAGATCAATCGATATCCTATGAAATCTCTTCAGTGGTCGAGCCCACGAGCGAAGCCAAGAGATCGAGGATATCTGGGAAGTTTTTGGGCGGTGAAGAGCCTAAGGCTCCCAAACCCCCACGTCGTTCGAACGCGTCGTCTTCGCGATCAGGAGTGAGCGCTTGGAATCCCAAGCCAGCATCGGTGACTCTCGGTAAGAAGGGAGGGTGCTTCAACTGCAATCGTCAGGGACATGTTCGTGCAAATTGTCCCTTTCCACTCTTGACTTGTTCAAGTGCGGGTGTGAAGGTCATCGGGAGAAGCATTGCGAGATAATTTCCGAATCGGCAAAGAATGCTACCCTATTGGCGAAGAGCAAGTGACTGGAGAATGTCCCGAAACCCTATGTCTCCTTCAAGAACCTAACATGGGAGGATGAATATTTTGTAATATGCCCTAATCGTTCTTTGTTTTGGACAATCATGACTTTGATCGTTCTTCATTTCATTGCTCTATGTTACCAACTCTTGCATTACGAGTTCGGGATCGAAATGTTTTCTTAGTATGGGGAAATGTACTACCCGTACTCTTCATAGTATTTTCAGTGTTGGGTGACTTTCATTGCTGGTACTTCATCTATGACCCTCTCGATAAATTTTTAAACTACCCTGTTGTACTTAGCCTACCGTTCTCCAAACGAATTTCAGAACCGTGTGGTTAGACTCCGTGAATTATTGTGGTCTTTCCACATCTGAGCTTGATTCTTGCAGAAATTTTTGTTCGAAGCTAATATTTCCTCGCGAGCAATTAACATTTCCGAATGTATTATGAACTTGGATGCGGTTGGTTGAGCTCGAAACATGATTTTCAGGACGTCTGAACTATTTTGTGATTTTCTTAACTCGGGGAGCTTTGGCATCCAAATTCATACTCCTCCACCTCAACTTATCGTGTTCCCATACATTTTTATCGCCTCGACTCACGTACCGGATGCTCGCTAGGTCAGTTCATCGTATTTCTGGAACCTTGCATTCGCGCTTTGCTCGTGATGAATTGGGGCTGAGCAAGTAGTTATTTCCTTGATTGTTCCGCCGCTCTCTATTTTAAGTTTCGGGACGAAACTTCTTTTAAGGAGGGTAGAATGTAATACCCGCAAATTCGATTTCCGGTAATTTTCATTTTCCGGCGGAGGTCCGTTTCGACAACTCGCTTGACACTGTTTTGGAATTCTGAACCTATTTTGTTCTTGGAGTTTCTCCGCTTAGACGGGTCTCGATGATGTTTTTACGTAATTTCATCTTGTGTTATATTTTGTCTCATGTGCATTTGATTCTCGTTAAACTCGTTCGATTTCGTCATTTTCTTACTTCCATGAGTTCGTATGATTGAGTAGAACATGTTGTGAGTTTCGGATTGTTAATCCGACGTTGTATCGTGATTTTCGGATGTTTGGGCCGTTTTTGTAACTTCCTAGAAATTTAGGGAATTTGTTCCTTGTTCGACCTTGGTTGTGTACCTCTGATCGTTTTGGGGTTCCGTACTTCCATTTCGTGTTATTGTTGCCCAATTATCGATTCCTATTGCTTTTATTCTCTTTAGGATCTTTTTCGTCATTTTGGGACCCGAGGGGTGTGAGCGCGGCACAAGGATTGTGCGCCGCGGCACACATACTACCCGATTGTTGGCCGAGCGGCATCTGGTGTGCCGCGGCACAAGGATTGTGCGCCGCTGCACACAGAAGTCGGTGCCGCGGCACACTTGTCCGGCCGCGGCACACCTGTGGCACTCCGGCTAAAACCTCTGTACCGCGTGCCCCACACGGTCCGTGATGCCGCGGCACATGCCGAGTCTGAGCCGCGGCACACTCGAATGAGCCGCGGCTGTGACGGTCGGTGACCACCGGGTGCAATTTTTGGCCACTGTGCCGCGGCATTAGCCGAGCCGCGGCACACAATGCGGTCGGCGCTATAATCAGGTGTTTTCGGCGAGTTTCGCTCATTTCCTCCTTTTCTTCCACCGTGCGCGAGAGAGAGGGTCGAGAGGGGGATTTCTTCTCCATCCACCCTTTTGATTGTGTGTTTTTCTTCATCTTCCTTCGATCGTGTAGCTCGGATTGTGGATCTAGCACGTGTTCTTCGGATTATAGGGTTTGTATCTTCAAGAGGTAAGATCTCTTATACCCTAGTATGATTTGTGGGGAGGGTTTGGTGGTGATCTTGTGTTTTAATCCGAATTAACCGATGTTGTTGTTAGATTTTGATGGTACTCTCGTGACCCTTGGTTTTCTTGTTTTTGGTTGGGATGAAATCCCGTTAGTTCACCGTTAACCGATTTCAATTCCCTACGCACTCTTGGTGTTCGATAAATTGTCCCAACGGGTAGAACTAGGAGGGATTTCTTCGTATTCATGATGTGAGATTGATTGTATATCATTATTGTGTTAGGGTCGGATTTGAGAGGATTGTTCGGACCGGAACCTATTCCTTCGTCGTCTCCTTCGCGTCGTATTACCAAGGCAAGTACCTCGATATACGAATTGTAACTGCGTGAAATCATTGTTGTCGAAGTGTATGAGTTATATGGAGGTATATATATGTATGTGTATATATATATATATGTGTTTATATATATAGTTACATGTTAAATATATGTATGTATATACGTATATTAATATATATGTTTATGTCGGTGATCGACGAGTGTTGAATTCTACCATTAGTTGACGTACTCAACTTGGATTGATGGGCGAACTATAGTTATTCATATAATATAGTGAGGTTATATATTTATATATACATATATATCTATATATATAAATGTGTATATATTCGGTTGAGTCGCAACATAGAGATATATGTGCGGTGTTGATTGAGTTTGATTGATAACGTGCGTGTTATTGTTTATTTGTGTGGATATGGACTGCGGAGAAATTGTGTGACTTGATGTACCGAGTTGAAAATTGTTGTGACAATTGTCCGTGTGCTTGATGTTTGAACAATGTGGATACTTGTTGTGAGAAACGTCATATCCGGGAACCTCTGAGGGCGGGGCGGTGTACTCCGGCCTGGTGTACGCTGCAATGTGCGGCTCCATATGGGTGGTGAACGCCGGTGTCACCTAATGCGCGTGCAAGGGGCGGCTCTTGCGGGAGTGACGCCGGCGGTGACATGTTCAAGGAGCGGCCGACATAGTGGAGTGAACGCCGGTGCAGGTGTGCGGTGGGCGCTGGCGAGCTTATTGGTTACGGGTATTTGAGTGATAGCTAAGACCCGTTCGAACGATGTTCGTATCTCAAATTCTTTCAACTCACTTTTAATGTTTGTCTTGATACAGACCGCAATCCGTGTTTTTGAAAGCTTGTTTCAAATTGTTTTTAAAGCGTTGGTATCAGGGTTAGTTAACCACGGAGGTTTGACGAAATCTCCGAGGGTTAATTAATCGGGGGTCTTGAGCAGGATATGTCGAATGAGAGTTCTGTACCTTTGATTGTATTGTGGTGCTATTCTGTGTATTGGGTCGAGGACCCTGTGGAATGTTGAGATGATTGGTTTCGTGATGATGTTATTTGGAATGGGTTGAGAACCCTGTGAGATGTTGTAATGATTTCGTTTGTGACGGTGTTCTATAAATTGGGTCGAGAACCCCAAATAAGTTGACTTGGTTTTTGTGTAATCGTTTTCCATACGTTGGGTCAAGGACCCGAGAGTTTTGAAATTAATTTCCAAAAGTATTCCCATTCGATTTTAAAAAACCCTAAACGGCCCGAGTCAATAACAATGATTGCAAACTATCTTATCAAAATACTTTTCCTTTTACAAAAGGGATCTTCCTGACTCCTTGGGCTCGTTTAAAGTTTCATGAATGTTATTTTCCGTAAGGAGAATATGACTATGTGATTACCTTTCACCTCGTGTATGCGAGTGTTATTCTGTGCTGACTGTGGGAATGTATGGTTTGTGTTAAGGCTTCACGGCGGTTGAATTTTGTGTTGTTACTGTTCGTATATCTTGTATATTATGTACTTGCACTAGCAAAATTCAAGTTTGCTAACCCCCGAGTTTTCGGGGGGTGGGTGCCTGTTATGCGCTCAGGTTTTGGCAGCTCGGGAGCAGTCACGGGATTGGCTTGGAAGGAGATGGAAGACGACGATGCTAATCACACCAGAGTCAGAGTCTTTTCTTTTATATCATTTTGGTCGGTATTCCTCTATCGTTCGAGTATTCACCCTTGCATGGGTGTAATTATCATTTATTAAATTGAGTTGTCATTCTTTTCTGTGTTCAAGTTTATTGTTGTCATTGTAATATGAATGTCATTAGTTTCTGAATTGGTTTATGACCTTGACGGTCTGCTTTGTATTAAATTTTGACCCCGGCCGGTCAATCCTTGAGTAGTCTTTTGGAGTTTAGCCTGGTGGATCCTTGTGATAAGGGTCTACGGCGTGTGACATTCCCGGTCGTATTCTGGGGGTGTTACAGTATCGGAGCCAGGTTTGCGAAAACCTAGGCAGTTGGGTCTAGTTGGGTCTTGTCGAGTCGTGTCTTGTCGGAGTCGTGTCTTGTCGTGTCACCCGGGTGAGCAGTTGTGAACAAGCGAGATCATTGCGATCCGTTGTGATCAATTGTGGTTCGTTGTGATTAGTATCGTGTTGCAGCCATTATCTCCGTGCGGCCTGTGGACGTAAGTCTCCTCCTTTATGTGAGGTACCTGTATTTAATGTTTTTACGTGTGCGAATTAAATGTGATGTGTGTCCTTAATTACACGGTGTTGTGTAAGGGAGTTGTATTCGATGCTTGTGACGCACGGTATACGGATATGACTGGACGTATTGATGTTTTGACTTTGAACCGCCGTGTGGGGTGGTATGTTGTGAAATTTGTGAACCTTGATGGGTTTTGAAAGTGTGCCGACAGTTGATTCGGTGAAAAGCTCAAATGATAGTCTGGATATATGTTTTAACTTGATGCGCCTGAAATGTGTTTGGTTGAATTTGTGATTTTGTTTGTCGTTTGAGCAGGTGGTTTTTAGTTCGATCAGTTTGTTTGGACTATCGTAATTATTCATTGCGGGTAGATTTGAGAATATATTTTTGAGGGGCCATAAGGGTGAACATTTTTGTGAAAGTTGATTTTGAAAATATTTTTATGGTTCGATTAAACCCGGCCGTATGAATTTTGAAATCGGTCGAGTTACAGCGAGTTAATCCTGTATTTTCAAATGACACCATCAAAGCGGTATGAGGAAAAATGTATATTAATGTATTTCGGCACCGCAAAATATTACCGTCACCTTCGGTTGAGACCAAAAGAATTTTGAAAAATTTATGTTATATGTTTGTTATGTTGTTTTGCCCGTCGGAAAATTTTTACAGTACCTTTCTTTGTTACAATTCTATAGGTGATCATTTTCATTGCTCAATCTCTATCGACCTAATCATATGGTCCGTCTGTGATGATCGTGAACCCTAATCGCGATATCGATTGCACTTAGTTGCTTCACCTGTGTGGATATTATTGACGTATTATATATTGTCACAATTCTTGTTAGCAAGTTATGGGTGTACGCCCAGATACGATGATTCCATAGTTCGGTTTAATTGTGTTGTTTCTTTGACGTTATCCGGATGTGGTAATTCATAATGTCTTCTACATGGTTTTCAAAACGATACAGAGATGATAATAGATTCGTAGTTTTGATCAAACTTTTCTTTTCTAAAATTCGCTTGAGAAATTTTTCAAATTCAGAATTTTAAAATGCTATCATTTGGACAAGCACCTTGAAAAAAAAAAAAAATTGTTTATAAAATATTACCCATATTCGACCACGATGATATGTTTGTGGTTTTGACCGTGATAAACTTGGTAAAGGTAAATGCGTTATGTTAAGATTGCTATGTGAATGTTTTATGAATTTGGATTCTGTGGGTGCAGTGTTATTTCATATATTCGTGTTACAACTCGGAATGAGTATTTTATTATGTTATTGTTGGTTGCTCTATATTGATTATGTGGTGGTTGTTTTGTTGTTACGATCGGTTCCCCATTCAGTATGCCGAGAGGTCGAGGTCGTGGTAACCCTCCGCGCGACCAGGATCGTACTACCGGTAATGGAATTAGTACTGGTGTTGCTACTGTGCTCCAACAGGTGGCAGACCAGATGACACATTTAGCTCAGGTGGTTCAGCGTAACCATACTGTGAATGAGGATGTTGGATCGACTCGGTGGCTTAGAGAAGTGGTTCGTATGCGTCCCCCTCGCTTTGCAGGAGCGGGTGATACTTTGGGCTCGGATGGTTGGCTTATCCAATTGGAGAAGATTTTCAAGGCGATTGGTTGTCCCGAGGAGCGGAGGATTCCTATCGCTCAGTTCCTTCTCGTTGATGACGCCGCTAACTGGTGGGAGGCCGTTGAGCCTCAAGATCATGCTGTTACTGTAATAACCCGTAATTTTGATTTCCGGTAATTTCTTTTTTTTTCGGCGGAAGTCCGTTTTGACGACTCGCTCATGACCGTTTCGTCATTTCGGGAATGATTAATTCTGCACTTTTTGTCATCCGAGCTCGTTTCGGTGTCGTTTTGTTGAGTTCCGTGCTTTTTAGCGGTTTTTCCGCACTTGAGTTCGATTCTTGCGAATCTCGTCCGAAACTGTTGTTTCGACTTTCTCGTAAGTTCATTTAATGTTATTATTCATGTTGCAAGCTTCGGTTTGGTTATTCGATCACGTATCGTGATTTTGGGGCGTTTTGGGCCATTTTCGTAATTTCCCAAAGTTTGGGGTAATTACTTTCTGTTGTCGAATTTCAAGCCTTCGGGTAGTCGGAATCGTGTGTTCTATTAGTGCTCGGATTCGTCTTTTCGAGTACTTCGTAACCGTATCTTCGATTCGTACTCAGGTTCGGGTTTCGGGGTCGTTCGGGCCGTCGGAGTTAGTCGGCCGAGTCATGGCCGGGCATGCTCGGGCGAGCCACCGGCGAGTAACGTCGGTAGTGACCGGCGATTCGTCGTAAGGCGATTCGTCGTAAGGCCACTGGCCGTAACGTGCGTAACGTTAGGCATTTTCGAGCGGGGAGTTCGGCCATGGCGATTACGTCGTAAGCCGTGGCCGATTACGTCGTAACCGTGGCCGATCGGCTATTTAAGGCCTCCGGACGTTTTCTTGACCATTTCTCCTTCTTTTCCTTCCGTGCAGCTGCGGTGTGTATAGCATGGAGAGATGTTGTTGGACAATCAATCCATGAAGTTTTGGAGTTCATATCATCAATGACCAATCCTATAACATCCTCGATCTACCGATCGTCGATTTCCTAGAAATCTAGTTTTGGGAAATTTGGGTATTTTGGTTGTTTCGTCCGATTTATCCGATTTAACTTAGGATTATGATGGATTGATGATTATTTAGATGTATTATATCATTTCCCTTGTTATTCCATGGTTGGATCGTATCGATTCGTTATTTTGGTCGAGTTCTTGATCGACGCCTTAAAGGTGACCGATAAAATGTCATAGAGGGGTTTTCGGGCGTTCTACGATTATTCTTCCTCGTATGATCGATGATTTATTGATTATATGTTGTTAGGGTCGAATTCTTGTGAAGAACTCGAGTCGGAACCCTTCCGTTCGTTGTCTTCTTCGGGGTCCGAGCTTCCCGATCGAACCGTGTTCTTCGGAGCGTTTGGTAGCGGTTATTAAGGCAAGTATCTTATTATACGACTTGTATCTTGTGACTAGTAATTACGTATGATATGTATGACGATTTTGCTTGCCTCCGTAAATATGTTCCGTTTGAGTTGGTTGTGTTTTCCGAAATTTGAAGGCTTTGTGATAATAGTGATATATTGGTATCCGTGTTAGGCGTTGTGCCATTTGTGCAGGATTGCGATGTACATATGAGATGGTTGTATACGTGGTTGTTCAACGTATTGTGTACCGAATGTGTGTTATGTTGGTTAAGAGTCGTTGTGATGATCATGATATTTGCGTTGTTTTGGTTTACATACTTGATTGTACATTTCATTGTAATGTGGAATGGCTTGACATTTAATGATTATGAATTGTGTCGTGTCGATGTGTGGGTGTTCGGGTAGGGTCCGAGGCCTGCGGAGTTCGGTACATGATGTGTACGAACAAAGTGTGTGATCCGGGTAGGGTCGACGAGGCCTGCGAGTCCGGTACATGACGTGTACGGACAAGATGTGTGATCCGGGTAGGGTCAGCGAGGCCTGCGGAGTTCGGTACATGATGTGTACGAGCGATGTTGTGGCCGGGTAGGGTCCGTTGAGGCCTCCGGAGTTCGGTACATGATGTGTACGAGCGGTGTGTGTGGCCGGGTAGGGTCCGTTGAGGCCTCGGAGTTCGGTACATGATGTGTACGAAGCAGTGTGTGTGGTCGGGTAAGGTCCGTCGAGGCCTCCGGAGTTCGGTACATGATGTGTACGAACAATGATCGTGTAGCAGTGATTGTTCGGGTAACATTTTAAATATGGATCTCCGACTCATAATGATATATTATTTAGTATGCTTTGAAACGAGAATCGGGCTAAGGCCCTAATGTTTACGAAAAGGTTTTGTAAATTGAGACTCGAGGTCCAAAAGAATTTCTGCTTTAAAAATCCCCGAGATGATGTGTTCCTTTTCAAATATCTCTTATTTGAGTTCGAAATTCTAAAACTTCTCGGGAACATTTTGATAATTGATTTCCGTATTAAATTCGTAGTTGCTATTTGCTTGTTACATTTCGTATGGTTTGATACTTGCACTAGTAAAACAGTGGAGTTTTACTAACCCCCGAGTATTCGGGGGGTGGATGTCTGTTTTGCGTCCAGGTACATGCAGATTCAGGGGAGCAGTCACAGGATTGGCACAAGAGGATGACGAGCTGTGATACTAATCAAGAGTCGAGAGTTGGTAGAGTTTGGTTGTATTGTTAGAGTTCTTTCAGTCTTCCGCTGTATTGTGTTTCGACCCCTGTGTGGGTAATGTTGTTAGTCAGTATTGTTGATAGAGTTGTATGACCTCATCGGTCTGTGTGTTTATGTGTAAGTGACCTTAACGGTCTGTATTATTATATTGTTTGACCCTGGCCGGGCAAGCATTTAGTCGTTTATGGATGTTTAGCCTGGTAGTGTAATACCCGGTTGTGAATTCATTTATTATCATTCAGTATCTGTCACTCAGAATTTTTTTTCATTCAGTAATAATCATTCATCATTCATATTCAGTCAACTATGTTCACCATTCGGCGTATTTTGGGATCATCACTGTTTGAGATCGAGCCGAGATTATTGTCATCATCATCATCATGTTTTTATTTGCAGTTTGAGAGGTAGCGCACGCTACACATTGTAGTTAGCGCGCGCTAATGAGGTGCATGTAACGCACGTAATGATTCAGTACTAGCGCACGCTAGCGCAAGTGAGGCAGACAGTCCAGAAGGTACTGGGCTGATTTGGGAAATTCGTAGCGCACGCTACAAGTGGTAAGTAGCGTATGCTAACTATGCTGGTAACGCACGCTAAGACTTCAGAGTAGCGCACGCTAGCGCTCGAATGAGGGACGGAGGTTACGGACTCCGTGATTTTGGATATCAACTATCGGGTGGCGCACGCTAACATAAGGTTAACGTACGCTAAGGTGCAGCATTAGCGCACGCTACCAAAGGTACTTAGCGCCGCTAACGATTCGATCGAAGTCTTGGACTACCGGTACGCGTTAGTGCACGCTAACATCAGGAGTTAGCGTGCGCTAAGCCGGGACAGTATAAATAGGACAGTTCGGTCCAACTTTCGTCATTTCTTCATTTCTCAATCATTTCGGACGAGCTCGGGCGATTCGGAAAGGTCTTTTCGAGCTGCAATCATCTAGCATCATCTTCAAGCTCCTAAGTTGGATTAATCATCATCTAAATCAGTTTCATCACTCCAAATCAAGGTAATGATTCTTGGATCTAGAATTTCGGATCTTAGGTGTTTTGCCTCCGATCTCTTCGTGTTAAATCGATATTATGTTGGAATATGTTAGATATGGATTATCTATCTTGGATACATGTATTTCTACGGATTCATTGGTGTAATTTTCGGAATTTGTGAATAATTGAGGAATTGTTTAAGAACCCTTACGGGTTGACTTTGGAATTTTGGGGGTTTTCGACTAAATGTTGTTGAAATATCGTTCTAAGTATTCCTATTGGATTATTGATAGTATTCATGAGTTTTTGTGGTTTTGAATCATTCATTGGGAGTTGGTTTCGGATGTAAATGAGTTTTGGTTGTAAACAATTGGAGATTGCTTACAACGCGTTTGTTTAAATGCCCCAATGAGTTTCGGGTATTGTTGTATCGACTTTTGAGTTGGTTGTGATAATGCTTGATTCATGTATTAAGAGAATTGTTGGTTTTTGTGTTGTTTAAGGTTGTTCGAGCGGCCGGTAATTTCACTAAGGACGTTGGTCGTGGAAGTACCTTCTCGCCTTCGGTTTGAGGCAAGTTTTATACTTGTACTAGTCAATGAGCTAATGTCATCATGTATGTGTATGGATGTGTTGTATCATTCCGAGACTTAGTCTCTTCATGAATTCATTGATATCAAGAGATCGTTCGATACGATACCTTTCGGCAATTTTGCTAAATGTTTATTGTTGTTCGTTAACAGCCGATTCAAGGCATCGTGATACTCATTATTAATGTCATTGCCGATAGGCGGTTCGCGGTATCGATGTATCGATTGTTGATAATATAGATGTCAATTAAAGACATCGTTTAGATCATTGTTAGTCCTGTTTGGATTGTCATTAAAACTGTACAGGCCGATTAAAGGCATTAGCTTATTCATTTCTCGCCTTCGTCGTCGGTAACCGATTAAAGGTGCCGAGGCATCCTTCATACCATTGTTATCGATTGACCTTTCTAAGGCAATCGAGGTATTCACTCATTCATCGTGTCATTGTTATCGATTGGCCGTTCTCAGGCAAATCGAAGTGTTCAATCATTTATGGTATCATTGTTGTCGATTGACCGTTTTAGGAAATCGAGGTATTGAATCATCCGCTGCATCATTGTTGTCGGTTGGCCGTTCTAAGGCAATCGAGGCGTTAATTTGGGGCTGTCAAGGACGGTGTCTATCCGTGTGTCACTATCATCGTGTTGGCCGACTCAAGGCAGCACACCATCATTCATTGTGATACGGCTGGATGCCGTGGCTTCAGCCCTAATTGTAATACGGCTGGATGCCGTGGCTTCGGCCCTAATTGTGATACGGCTGGATGTCGTGGCTTCGGCCCTAATTGTGATACGGCTGGATGCCGTGGCTTCGGCCCTAATTGTGATACGGCTGGATGCCGTGGCTTCGGCCCTTATTGTGATACGGCTTCGTGCCGTGGCTTCGCCCTCATTATTCTGACTTAAATTTTTTGACTTCAGGTGTTTGTGATATTTGTTAATTTCCGCTGAATGACTTTCAGGCCTTTTGAAGTGTCTTGGTATTTTCATTGGAGCCTTTGGGCATTATGATTCATATCAAATTCAGTTCTGGTTTGGTTCATGTCGTTTAATTCATTGTGGTATTCTGTGATTATGATTCGCCGTTGGGCATTTATGTTCTAACCTGTCGAACAGGTATTAATAGTATGCCGTGGGCATAGTATTTCACGAATGCTCGGTGTTGTGTCAAGAATTAACACCTTCCGACAGGCGACCTACTAGGAGGACTGGCGACCGAGTTACTGCCGAGCGGCCAAGGCGGATCTGCCGATCAGCGACCTGGCGACCGAGCCTCAGCCCAGCGGACAAGCTGCATCGACCAACCGAAGGTCCCAGGACAAGTCTCGGTATCGAGCGATCAACCTCAGATACGATCGCCTCTCGATACTCGGCAACCGACTCCTGGCGATCTACTAATGGACGACCATCTCTCTGTACTCGGCGACCGACCCTTGGCGATCGACAACCGGACGACCATCCTTCGGCACTTGCCGACCTACCCTTGGAGACCGACCGTCTCTCGGCACCTGGCGACCTACACTTGGTGACCGATCATTGGCGGCCTCCATCCACTGGCCGATGACGACCTCGGATGATCAGCTAGAGACGACTGCCTCATGTCGATCTCCACCGATGGCCATCCAGTCGGCGAAGGCCGAACCTTGAGACTGGCACCACATGCAAGGACCGAGACAAGATCCGCGAATCTCGGGCCAGTCTGGCAGATTCTCTCCACCAGCCGACAAGCCGCCGAAAGCTTGTCAGCAGGGCCGCATGTTGACTGACTCCGGACACGTGATGGCTTCTTATTGGACCGCCCAGCTGTGCCAGCCTCTTCCTTGGACTTTAGCCCGACATCCAGCATCTTACTTGGACTTTAGCCCGACAGCCCAGGAGATCGGCACATTATTATATTGGCCGGAGGGCGATCGGCAGATTAAGATAATGGCCGACAGGCGATCGGCCACTAAAGGACAGGACCCGGCTACCCCTATATATACAAAGCCTCCTGCATTTGTATTCTCTCTCTGGCATTCTTGCACTACACACGTAATACAGAAGCAAAATACAAGCACTTGGCTAATCTCCAACTCTTGGCAACAGCTATCATTCGGTCTTACTTCTCCCGGCCTATCTCCTCGAGCAGATTATCGGCGGGGACGAAGAACACCAAGCTTCGCTCAAGAGCCGGATTAACAGTCTTTTTACACTCATTGTATTTAGATTTTTCTCATTAATACTTGTATCCACGAATATTTGTATTAATAACATCTCGCGAGAGCATTCAAGCCCGGGCCTAACAAACCCGGTAAATCTTGTATTATTTATCTTCTCTCGGAAGTGCTCCCGCAATTGTTGTTTTGTTGTCCGTCTTCCAGCAGTATTAATCTTCGGATAAATATTTTGGGCAACAACACTCGGTTCTTACCTTGGTTTGTGAGCATCTCGTATTATTATCATCATTGTACCATTTCATTCTGCCTTTGGATGCATATCATGTTATACATGTATTTGATGTTCATTATCTGGATGACTGACCCCGTGGGGGCGGAACATGTTTTTCATATTTTAGGTGCTTGCGAGGAGAGAGTTGAGACACAGGGGCATGATGATGGCGACGAGGCATTCGAGCGATACTAGTTCGAGTTGTTCATGTTGGTCAGTCGGTTGGAGTGTTCTCCAGTTTGTCAGTTATTGTCATTTTGTATTACCCGAGCAGATGCTCGTGGATGTTGTATTTTACTCTTGGCCATGTAGGCCCATCGTTGTCGTTGAAATTCCTTATCGGAATATTGTGTCGGATATCATGGTAGGGACTATGATTTTCCTTTGTTGTTTAATTTAATGTATTTTAGTCATGTTCGCCTGGTGGATCTCCTGGCGTGGGGTCCACGGCACTGTAATAACCCAATAGGATTTGGGGGTGTTACAGAAATGGTATCGGAGATTTGGGTTGTGAAATACCCTGAGATGTGAGTTATGTGGTCCTACCGACGCGGTAGTAGTGGGATTGTCAGGTTATGACAATCTAGTCAGTCGGGTTTTGTGAGTCGTAATATTAGTGCGACTGCACGAGTCATTCATTCATCGAGTCGTCGTCAGTGAAGACTAGTATCGCGAGACCTCGAAGCATCGTATGACCTGTGTAAGGACTCGAGTCTCTTTATGTTCATACATTCATCATGTCATTAATTGTTCATGCCTTTTTGAAACCTATATGCGATATTGGTGTTATGATTGATTCATGACTAATTGTTTTGGGACACGTGTGGCTTGTGTAAGCATTAAGGATCAACTCATTCATCAGTTAATAATCCTCAATCATCATTCTGATCTTGTCGATCATGTTAATTCATTCATCACTCAGTCAATGTCATTACTCAGTTAATTCATCACTCAGATAATTCATTCATCACTCAGTCAATATCATTACTCAGTTAATTTATCACTCAGTTAACTCATTCATCACTCAGTTAATTCATTCATCATTCAGTCAATATCATTACTCAGTTGCTTCGTTCATCACTCAATTAACCTCATTGTTCAGCTAATTCATTCATCACTCAATTAATCTCATCGTTTAGCTAATTCACTCGTCACTCAGTCAATCTCATTGCTCAGTTAATTCATTCCTCATCCAGTCAATCTCATTGTTCAGTTAATTCATTAATCATTCAGCCCATCTCACGGTTCACTTGGTGATCTTGAGGATCGAATTTTCAACCTTGTTAACTTGTTCAAGGTAATCATTTCAGGAATTTCATCAGGCAATCATGTTACCTCATTTGATGTTTCATACGGTCTTATCATACTCTGACGTAATGTCGACGATCATTTCATTAAATCATTAATGCATTCATTGTGTTAGAGCGTGTATACTCATTATTGTCACTCTGTAACGTAGTCATAATGCGATATTCATGCGGAATCTATAATCATCATATGACTTTCCTACTTCAGTATGGATAGAGCTGTCAGAGGACGCAGGGGAAGAGGCCGCAGTGCGGGCCGGAACCCGGGATCTCGTGTGCATGCCCACACGAACGCGAGGGATATCATTAATTCATCAAATAGCGAGGCTACTCATTCATCAGCAGATAATCATTCACTGTCAGGGAGTCGTACCCGAGAGGCATCTCACTCGGAAGGTGTTCGGGTTGATCCATTCATATTTATGCAGGGCATGATGGCCCAGATGACTCAGATGATGCGGATAGTGGAGACCATGCAGACCTCGATGGTTCGTGGTCCACCGCAACAGGGATGCCAGGTGCCATTTCATGGACAGACTGGAGGAGTGAATCAGATTGTTGGCGATATCTCTCGTCAGATGCCGCCTACTTTTGAGGGTTCGTCGGAACCAGCTGATATTGTTCATTGGCTCGAGCATTTTGATAAACTCTTCGACATGGTTCAGTGCCCGGAAGAGAGTAAAGTGGCAGTAGCGGCTTATTACTTGAGTAAGGGCGCTTATTCGTGGTGGCTTTCTGTGAAACCCTTCGATCGTGATTGTATTTGGAGCGAGTTCAAGACTCTCATGTTAGAGAGGTATTATCCGGCTCCACTTCGTGAAGCCAAATTGTCAGAAGTTTTGAACCCCGAATCCGTCGAGGACGAGGTTGTTATTGTCATTGCTGAGAAGTTTCAGGGACTACTTCAGTTTGCTTCGTCAATTATCCGTACTGAGGCGGATAAAATTAAGTATTTTAGCAAGAGGTTAAATCCGCAGTTGAGGATGCAGTTGTTCAATCACAATTGTAATTCACTTAGTGAGTTCATCGGGAAGGCTCTTGGAGCAGAGCTTTTGATCAAGGAGCTTACTCAGGTGACAGGACTAGAATGCCGGCTCGTTCAGAGGGACATCGGGATCCGACATCCAAGGGGTCGTTTTCTAGTCGTTTTCGTGCTGGCACAGCGTCTTCCTCTCAGGCGACGAGTTCGACTGTCGTTTGCTTTAACTGTGATTCAGCAGGTCACGTTAGTACCCGGTGTACGGTGCCAGCCATTGTGTGTTTTCTGTGTGGGAGGCAGGGACACCGGCAGAAATACTGCAGGGGTTCTAGCGCCAGTAAATCTCAAGAGAGCTCAAGAGCCTCGAGGGATTTTGTTACTCCAGCCCGTACTTCATTCAAGGGGCCTTATCAGGCTTTGAGAGCCCGAGGTAAGGACATTCATCACCAGTTTTGAGTAAGTTAATTCTTGCTCGGTAGGAGGATAATCATTCATTTCATTGTCGTTCATTCATTCATATAATCCGTTCATCATGTATGTCAATCATGTTGGGACTCATAATTATCGATTAATCATTCAATTCACGAGGAACGGCGGTTCCAATCACTTCAAGGAACTATCACTCATGACGTTATTAATTCACCTTGGTGAGTCATTCTAAATCCTTGTCGGATTTGTAGTCATTTATCATTCATCATTCATTTTTGTCACTTTCATTCTCGTGACCTTCTGAGATCTTAGTTAGCGGCGAGTTCATCGTCGGATATACCTTAAATCGTTGAGATAGAGGAAATCGATGATATGGGAGGATATCGATGATGGGTACATTTGAGATGTAACCTTGTTTTTGGATGATTGTGTAAATCTATCCGTAATAATGTATCGTGACTGTGAATCATTTATTGTTGGTCTATTTATTATGATCATACTCGAGAATCTTGAGATTTGGGTCATTTGTTGGGAGTTCATCCCTTCGACGTTGTGCTCGAGATTTCGTGATAATTTGGGAAATCGCTCACTGTGTTTCGAGACGTCAAGTCTTGGGGACTTGGGCTTGCGGTTGATTTGGTCCCAAGGACTATTTGGGCGTTATTGTCTTCAGATCGTGATGGATAGTTCATATCCCGAGTTGTTTACCCTCAGTTTCGAGGACGAAACTCTTTTTAAGGGGGGGAGTATGTAATACCCGGTTGTGAATTCATTTATTATCATTCAGTATCTGTCACTCAGAATTTTTTTTCATTCAGTAATAATCATTCATCATTCATATTCAGTCAACTATGTTCACCATTCGGCGTATTTTGGGATCATCACTATTTGAGATCGAGCCGAGATTATTGTCATCATCATCATCATGTTTTTATTTGCAGTTTGAGAGGTAGCGCACGCTACACATTGTAGTTAGCGCGCGCTAATGAGGTGCATGTAACGCACACAATGATTCAGTACTAGCGCACGCTAGCGCAAGTGAGGCAGACAGTCCAGAAGGTACTGGGCTGATTTGGGAAATTCGTAGCGCACGCTACAAGTGGTAAGTAGCCTACGCTAACTATGCTGGTAACGCACGCTAAGACTTCAGAGTAGCGCACGCTAGCGCGCTCAGAGGGCAGGATGAGGTTACGGACTCCGAGATTTTGGATATCAACTATCGTGTAGCGCACGCTAACATAAGGTTAACGTACGCTAAGGTCGTGTTAGCGCACGCTACCAAAGGTACTTAGCGCACGCTAACGATTCATCGAAGTCTTGGACTACCCGGTACAGCGTTAGCGCACGCTAACATCAGAGTTAGCGCGCGCTAAGCCGGACGATATAAATAGGACAGTTCGGTCCAACTTTCGTCATTTCTTCATTTCTCAATCATTTCGGACGAGCTCGGGCGATTCGGAAAGGTCTTTTCGAGCTGCAATCATCTAGCATCATCTTCAAGCTCCTAAGTTGGATTAATCATCATCTAAATAAGTTTCATCACTCCAAATCAAGGTAATGATTCTTGGATCTAGAATTTCGGATCTTGGGTGTTTTGCCTCCGATCTCTTCGTGTTAAATCGATATTATGTTGGAATATGTTAGATATGGATTATCTATCTTGGATACATGTATTTCTACGGATTCATTGGTGTAATTTTCGGAATTTGTGAATAATTGAGGAATTGTTCAAGAACCCTTACGGGTTGACTTTGGAATTTTGGGGGTTTTCGACTAAATGTTGTTGAAATATCGTTCTAAGTATTCCTATTGGATTATTGATAGTATTCATTAGTTTTTGTGGTTTTGAATCATTCATTGGGAGTTGGTTTCGGATGTAAATGAGTTTTGGTTGTAAACAATTGGAGATTGCTTACAACGCGTTTGTTTAAATGCCCCAATGAGTTTCGGGTATTGTTGTATCGTCTTTTGAGTTGGTTGTGATCATGCTTGATTCATGTAGTAAGAGAATTGTTGGTTTTTGTGTTGTTTAAGGTTGTTCGAGCGGCCGGTAATTTCACTAAGGACGTTGGTCGTGGAAGTACCTTCTCGCCTTCGGTTTGAGGCAAGTTTTATACTTGTACTAGTCAATGAGCTAATGTCATCATGTATGTGTATGGATGTGTTGTGTCATTCCGAGACTTAGTCTCTTCATGAATTCATTGATATCAAGAGATCGTTCGATACGATACCTTTCGGCAATTTTGCCAAATGTTTATTGTTGTTCGTTAACGGCCGATTCAAGGCATCGTGATACTTATTATTAATGTCATTGCCGATAGCCGGTTCGCGGTATCGATGTATCGATTGTTGTTAATATAGATGTCAATTAAAGACATCGTTTAGATCATTGTTATTCCTGTTTGGATTGTCATTAAAACTGTACAGGCCGATTAAAGGCATTAGCTTATTCATTTCTCGCCTTCGTCGTCGGTAACCGATTAAAGGTGCCGAGGCATCCTTCATACCATTGTTATCGATTGACCTTTCTAAGGCAATCGAGGTATTCACTCATTCATCGTGTCATTGTTATCGATTGGCCGTTCTCAGGCAAATCGAAGTGTTCAATCATTTATGGTATCATTGTTGTCGATTGACCGTTTTAGGAAATCGAGGTATTGAATCATCCGCTGCATCATTGTTGTCGGTTGGCCGTTCTAAGGCAATCGAGGCGTTAATTTGGGGCTGTCAAGGACGGTGTCTATCCGTATGTCACTATCATCGTGTTGGCCGACTCAAGGCAGCACACTATCATTCATTGTGATACGGCTGGATGCCGTGGCTTCAGCCCTAATTGTAATACGGCTGGATGCCGTGGCTTCGGCCCTAATTGTGATACGGCTGGATGTCGTGGCTTCGGCCCTAATTGTGATACGGCTGGATGTCGTGGCTTCGGCCCTAATTGTGATACGGCTGGATGCCGTGGCTTCGGCCCTTATTGTGATACAGCTTCGTGCCGTGGCTTCGGCCCTCATTATTCTGACTTCGGGCTGTTTTGACTTCAGGTGTTTGTGATATTTGTTAATTTCCGCTGAATGACTTTCAGGCCTTTTGAAGTGTCTTGGTATTTTCATTGGAGCCTTTGGGCATTATGATTCATATCAAATTCAGTTCTGGTTTGGTTCATGTCGTTTAATTCATTGTGGTATTCTGTGATTATGATTCGCCGTTGGGCATTTATGTTCTAACTTTGTCGAGCAGTATTAATAGTATGCCGTGGGCATAGTATTTCACGAATGCTCGGTTCTTACCTTGGTTTGTGAGCATCTCGTATTATTATCATCATTGTACCATTTCATTCTGCCTTTGGATGCATATCATTTTATACATGTATTTGATGTTCATTATCTGGATGGTGACCAGTGGCGGAACATGTTTTTCATGTTTTAGGTGCTTGCGAGGAGAGAGTTGAGACACAGGGGCATGATGATGGCGACGAGGCATTCGAGCGATACTAGTTCGAGTTGTTCATGTTGGTCAGTCGGTTGGAGTGTTCTCCAGTTTGTCAGTTATTGTCATTTTGTATTACCCGAGCAGATGCTCGTGGATGTTGTATTTTACTCTTGGCCATGTAGGCCCATCGTTGTCGTTGAAATTCCTTATCGGAATATTGTGTCGGATATCATGGTAGGGACTATGATTTTCCTTTGTTGTTTAATTTAATGTATTTTAGTCATGTTCGCCTGGTGGATCTCCTGGCGTGGGGTCCACGGCACTGTAATAACCCAATAGGATTTGGGGGTGTTACAGGTAGATCCTTGTGGAAGGGGTCTACGGCGTGTAATATTCCTATACGGTTTTGGGGATGTTACAATTATGGTATCAGAGCTTAGGTTGCGGAAACCTAGGCTGTCGGGTCGAGTCAAGTCGTGATTGTCGAGTAATGTGTTGTCTTGTCGTTCGAGTCGGCAGGTGACAAGTTGAGTTGTGCGTAGTCACAACGTGTCGGTTATGTTGTCGGACGAGATTAGTATCGTGGACGACCGTCCCCTCCGTGCGACCTGTGGATGTAAGTCTCCTCTTTTATGCATAATATCTGTGTTCATGATTTCATTTATGTGTGATATTTGTGGTGCATAATTTTATTTACACGGTGTTGTGTAATGAAGTTGTATTCGATACTTGGATACGCTGTACGTGTATAGAACTGGATGTATTGATGTTTGGCCCTTGAACCACCACGTGGTTGGTATGGTGTGAAAGTTGTGAACCTTGATGGGTTTTACGGTAGAGTTTGTGAGAAACTCCGATGAATGATTTTCTTTGTGTGTTTAAACTTGATGCCATGAGATGTGTGATTGAATTGGCGACCCTGTTTGCCATTTGAGTATATGGTTTTAAATTCGACTGTTTTTGGAATGTTGTAATTTTTATCCGCTATGGGTAAGTTTGAGAATGTTTCCTGAAGGACTTTACAGTTTGAGAATTTTGTAGAAATCGATTTTTGGAAAATATTTTGGTGGTGCGGTCAAACCATGGTTTATATGGATTTTTTAAAATTTGTTAAATTTTGACAAATGGGCCGTGTATTTTCAAATGACACAATCAGACGGTATTTGAAAAATGTGTTTTGAAATACTTCAGACATTGTAAAATATTACCGTCATCGACCTTCTTGGCGTTTTTGTAAATGGTTTTTATCCTGGTGGGTTCCGGCGCGGGACCCACGACGCTATAATGTTCCGTGTAATTACCTGAGATTTTTGGGCATTCTAGCCCATTGAATTATCTTTGAAAACCTTGAGTATCCTAGAAATAAATTTCGAGACGTACGTTTAAAATGAATTGTTTTCTCGTGATACTTTCAAGGTGCCGCGATATGTTTCAGAATTCTTCTACCTCGAGGACCAAAATGTTTTGAGATATTTTTCAATGTTTTATAAACACTTTTACTTAGACCCGAGGGTCGAATATTCTGAAAGTTTTCCACTAAGAGAAAGTGTCCTCATTTTTCTCAAATGCGAAATGGTTTCCCAAAGTCTCGATAACGATGTTTCACGTTTGTACTTTTTTTGAAAGGTGATACTCAAGATCAACCGGTGTTTTTCTAAATTATTTTCAAAAGGTGGTTTTTATTTCTTTTTTTTTTTTTAAACCTATCAATTCCCGTTTGCGTTTGGGAATGTATGTATGATTTTTGCTTTGTCGTTTTGATGTTCCTCCCGAGTATGATCGAATTGGTGGCATGAACATTGAGGCGTTGCCACGCAATTATTGTACTAGCCCTCTGTGAGAAGTTTGAACTGGTGTTTACTGTTTATCACCTCGTGGCGATTTGCGTGTTGTCGCACGAGTGTGAGATGTTGAAGCTTGGGTTTGTACATTTGTGTACATGTGTGATTGTTTCATAATGTTTGTAATTATGTGCTGATTATTGTTTGGGCCGTTGAGGTCGCCGAACGATACCGTCGTTGTTGTAGTGTTTGTGTGTGTATTACTTTACGATGGTAATCATTGTATATGATATATGTTATGATTCTTTGTTGTGCCAAGTTGGCATCTCTGGTTTGTTGTTTTGCGACGTTATATTCCATTGTACCTAGCAGTTGTATTTTCGGTATGCCGAGCCGAGGTGTTTCAACCGTGGTGTGCCGGGGGCATGCACGTACCAATTATTTTTCTCGTCACAGGATCTAGTTTTGCGAGTTGGGTTCCGAGTCTTTCGGGGCGCGAACTTGATCTGAGATATCAGAATCGGCTCTAAGAGGCCCATGGAAGATGTTTCTGTCGGTTGCTTGTTGTGTTGTCACCTTGATTTCGTGTTGTGAGTTTCGGGAACGACACTTCTTTTAGAAGAGGTCGAATATAATACCCGTATTGTTTTTGGACTTCTGCATTTTCTCTTTCTCAATTCTATCGGCTCACTCGTGTTCGTTGATACTTTCTGAACTTGTTCTGTATTCCGGTTTCATCGTTCGAACGAGTTGTGATCTTGTTGTGGGTCGATCTGGTTATCGCTATGACTTTTTCGAGTTCGGTTCGATTCTTGTGAACCTTGTTCGGAAGTGACATCATCTGGTTTTATTAGTTCTTTTATTCGAAGTGGATCGGATTTTGAACCTCTGTGTTTTCGACTCTGTCGACTCGTTTATGTTCGTTGACATTTTTGAGCTTGTCCTGCCCCTTGCTTTTGTTGATCCAACGAGTGTGGTATTGTTTCGGAATAACTTGTTGTCGTTGTGATTTTTTTTCAATTGCTGTTCCCTTTCCTGTGGACCTTAAGTGAATCACATCTTGTTGCTTTTACCAGATCATATATTGTCTCGAGCCGAGACGTGAACATGGGAGTTTTTGTTTGAATTTTATTGTTCTTCGTGATTCGAACATGATTGTTCGGTTTTTGTTGTCTCGACCATTGTGGTTCGATCGTTTGATTGTTCGGTCTTTGTTGATCTCGTTTCGTGATTGTTGAGCGTTCAGACTCGTTCCTAATTTTCTTATATTCGGGAAATTTGTCTCGTTTTCGATCTTCCAACCCTTGAGCGGTGGAATTCCGTATTTCTTCAGCGATTGGCTCGCGTTTTGATTGATGTACCGTTGGGGTGGTCAATCATATTGATTTTCGTTCGTTGTGTTTTGTGATTGCTCGGATAATCGACTTGGTTGTATTACCTGTTTGATGACGCTTGTCACTTGTTGGTTTTATTATTTCTCTATCGGTGGCGTTGGGTTGGTCGTCGTGTGGCGTGTTGTCACGCTGTATATCCTTACGCGTTGTTTGCAACGTTTCGCCGTTTGGTATGAGTTACGCGCTTCTTGTGTATCTCGTTGAATTTTTCCTGGCGGGAAATTTCTTCTCTCCCTACTTGTTTTAAGTTTCGGGACGAAACTTCTTTTAAGGAGGGTAGAATGTAATAACCCGTAATTTCGATTTCCGGCAATTTCTTTTTTTTTTCGGCGGAAGTCCGTTTTGACGACTCGCTCATGACCGTTTCGTCATTTCGGGAATGATTAATTCTGCACTTTTTGTCATCCGAGCTCGTTTCGGTGTCGTTTTGTTGAGTTCCGTGCTTTTTAGCGGTTTTTCCGCACTTGAGTTCGATTCTTGCGAATCTCAAATGCAGCTGTTGTTTCGACTTTCTCGTAAGTTCATTTAATGTTATTATTCATGTTGCAAGCTTCGGTTTGGTTATTCGATCACGTATCGTGATTTTGGGGCGTTTTGGGCCATTTTCGTAATTTCCCAAAGTTTGGGGTAATTACTTTCTGTTGTCGAATTTCAAGCCTTCGGGTAGTCGGAATCTTGTGTTCTATTAGTGCTCGGATTTGTCTTTTCGAGTACTTCGTAACCGTATCTTCGATTCGTACTCAGGTTCGGGTTTCGGGGTCGTTCGGGCCGTCGGAGTTGGTCCCGGCCGAGTCATGGCCGGGCATGCTCGGGCGAGCGACCCGCCGAGTAACGTGCGGTAGTGACCGCGATTCGTCGTAAGGCGATTACGTCGTAAGGCCACTGGTAACGCACGTAACGTTCGGCATTTTCCAAGCGGGGAGTTCGGCCATGGCGATTCGTCGTAAGCCATGGCCGATTCGTCGTAACCCGGCAGCGATCGGCCTATTTAAGGCCTGCAGACGTTTTCTTCAGCCATTTCTCCTTCTTTTCCTTCCGTCTTGGCGTAACCCGGCCGTGATCGGCTGTTAAGGCTGCGGACGTTTTCTTCGACCATTTCTCCTTCTTTTCCTTCCGTGCGCATTTCGGAGTGTGTATAGCATGGAGAGATGTTGTTGGACAATCAATCCATGAAGTTTTGGAGTTCATATCATCAATGATCAATCCTATAACATCCTCCAATCTACTGAATCAGTCAGATTTCCTAGAAATCTAGTTTTGGGAAATTTGGGTATTTTGGTTGTTTTCGTCCGATTTATCCGATTTAACTTAGGATTATGATGGATTGATGATTATTTAGATGTATTATATCATTTCCCTTGTTATTCCATGGTTGGATCGTATCGATTCGTTATTTTGGTCGAGTTCTTGATCGACGCCTTAAAGGTGACCGATAAAATGTCATAGAGGGGTTTTCGGGCGTTCTACGATTATTCTTCCTCGTATGATCGATGATTTATTGATTATATGTTGTTAGGGTCGAATTCTTGTGAAGAACTCGAGTCGGAACCCTTCCGTTCGTTGTCTTCTTCGGGGTCCGAGCTTCCCGATCGAACCGTGTTCTTCGGAGCGTTTGGTAGCGGTTATTAAGGCAAGTATCTTATTATACGACTTGTATCTTGTGACTAGTAATTACGTATGATATGTATGACGATTTTGCTTGCCTCCGTAAATATGTTCCGTTTGAGTTGGTTGTGTTTTCCAAATTTGAAGGCTTTGTGATATTAGTGATATATTGGTATCCGTGTTTGGCGTTGTGCCATTTGTGCTGGATTGCGATGTACATATGAGATGGTTGTATACGTGGTTGTTCAATGTATTGTGTACCGAATGTGTGTTATGTTGGTTAAGAGTCGTTGTGATGATCATGATATTTGCGTTGTTTTGGTTTACATACTTGATTGTACATTTCATTGTAATGTGGAATGGCTTGACATTTAATGATTATGAATTGTGTCGTGTCGATGTGTGGGTGTTCGGTAGGGTCAGCGAGGCCTCTGGAGTTCGGTACATGATGTGTACGAACAAAGTGTGTGATCCAGGTAGGGTCTGACGAGGCCTCTGGAGTCCGGTACATGACGTGTACGGACAAGATGTGTGATCCAGGTAGGGTCTAATGAGGCCTCTGGAGTTCGGTACATGATGTGTACGAACGATGTTGTGGCCGGGTAGGGTCCGTTGAGGCCTCCGGAGTTCGGTACATGATGTGTACGAACAGTGTGTGTGGCCGGGTAGGGTCCGTTGAGGCCTCCGGAGTTCGGTACATGATGTGTACGAACAATGTGTGTGGTCCGGGTAAGGTCCGTCGAGGCCTCCGGAGTTCGGTACATGATGTGTACGAACAATGATCGTGTAGCAGTGATTGTTCGGGTAACATTTTAAATATGGATCTCCGACTCATAATGATATATTATTTAGTATGCTTTGAAACGAGAATCGGTCTAAGGCCCTAATGTTTACGAAAAGGTTTTGTAAATTGAGACTCGAGGTCCAAAAGAATTTATGCTTTAAAAATCCCCGAGATGATGTGTTCCTTTTCAAATATCTCTTATTTGAGTTCGAAATTCTAAAACTTCTCGGGAAAATTTTGATAATTTATTTCCGTATTAAATTCGTAGTTGCTATTTGCTTGTTACATTTCGTATGGTTTGATACTTGCACTAGTGTTGTGTCAAGAATTAACACCTTCCGACCGGCAATCGCCTAGGAGGTCGGGCGACCAAGTCGCTGCCGAGCGTCCAAGGAAGAGCTGCCGACCAGCGACCAGGCGACCTAGCCTTAGCCCGGCAGACAAGCATGAATCGGCCGGTAGAAGGTCCCGAGGACAAGTCCGTGCGAGCGATCGACATCCAATACGATCATCTCTCGGCGCTGGCGGCCGACTTCAGCTACCGACTTATGGACGATCATCTCTCGGCGCTTTGCCGACCGACCCTTGGTGACCGACCAATGCCGACCTTGATGGTGGCCGAGAACGATCCTCGGTGTCGGCTAGAGACGACCGCATCATGACGATCTGGGCGATGGCCATCCATCGGCAAGGCGAGCAACGAGGCGGCACCCACGTGCAGATCCGCAAAAGGCGCTGACAAACCTGTCACCTACCTCACCTACCAACAGGGCCGCAGACCTGCGAAAGGAGCTGACGGACAAGACTGGTGACCACAGCCTGTCACCTACCTTTCCTACTGACAAAATCCGCCGAAAGTAACAAAGTGGGACCTTCTGTGACAGTACTTCCGGACGCGTTTTGGCTCCTCATTGGACCGCACAGCTGGCTACCAGCTGTAGCCTTAGACTTTTGGCAGGCAACCCATGTGACCTTTAGGACGATCGCCCCATTACATTAATGGCCGAAAGGCGATCGCCCACTAGGGAACAAGGCACCTCAACCCCTATATAAAGAGGGCAGCCTGCACTTGGACTCTCTCTCTGCATTCTCGTATTTTGATACCACACAGAAGCAAACATCAAGCACTTGGCTAATCTCCAACTCTTGGCAACAGCTATCATTCGGTCTTACTTCTCCCGGCCTATCTCATCCAGCAGATTATCGGCGGGGACGAAGAACACCAAGCTTCGCTCAAGAGCCGGATTAACAGAGTCTTTTTACACTCATTGTATTTAGATTTCTCTCATTAATACTTGTATCCACGAATATTTGTATTAATAACATCTCGCGAGAGCATTCAAGCCCGGGCCTAACAAACCCGGCAAATCTTGTATTATTTATCTACTCTCGGAAGTGCTCCCGCAATTGTTGTTTGTTGTCCGTCTTCCAGCAGTATTAATCTTCGGATAAATATTTTGGGCAACAACAATTGGCGCTAGAGGAAGGGGAATCAACCCTCGATTTTTTATACCTACCGTCCCGAAGAACACTCACTGTTCTCGGCGCAGATACTTGAAGTGACACTTACTGCACTTCAAAGAAATCCTTCAGAAATCATGTCTTCCGCCTCCGCGTCGAAGAAAGCGACCCGGCCGGCCAAACCCCTGTTCCGTCCCTCCGAGCCACGGCCGATGGTGGAAGGTAGCCGCCGCGATCGAGACGCTCGATCCCGTCCCTGGACGGCGGCCCAAGCCACTCGCTCGATCGGTTCCGAACCAAGGAACGGTCGAAGGGCCTGGCCGTCCTACAGAGCGACGGAGTGCTCTCGGCGCGCCTCTGCTATCGCCCCCTCGGCCGTCGCCCGGGAAGTCAGCGGAAGCTCAAGGCATCAGCGGCGGCGATCGCGGGAGGCTCCGTCCGCGAGGAAGGCGCTCGCCGGCCGAGGCACCTCTGTCTTCGATCGCACAGGAAGTGACCCGACACAGCGGCCAAGGCGATCCGGCCTCAGTGCGAGTCGACAGAGTTTGAGTCCGTCACCGGGAGCTCGGCCTATCCGACTCCCGAGGCGGCCAATGCGGCTCCCCCTCGCCAAATTGCCAAGGCGGCGGCGGGCCGGAGATCGGTACACGATCGCCTCGGCTCCTGCTCCCAAAGCCGATCTGCAAGCGACCAAGCCACGACAATGGCTGCGATGCAACGTCAACTCGACGACATGAAGGCGCTCGTGGAATCCAGGGCAGGCGCCAAGAAGACGATCGCCGGGCCAAGCGAGCCGCTCACGATCGACATCGAGCTCGCCCCCGTGCAGCACAAGATCGCTCCCCCGCAAACACCCGTGTACGAGGGGCGATCGGACCCCCAGGTGCACCTGAGGAAGTTCAATATCTACATGACCAGGTGTGGGGCATCTGACGCGACCAGGTGCCGAATGTACCCTCTGACGCTGGACGACCTCGCCCACCGGTGTGTCACGGGGCGCTTATAGTTTGTATGTAATGTACGCGCACCGTGCGGCTAGTAGTCAATTTACTCGACTACGTCCGCCTAACTCGTTCGAGCGTTGGGGCTAATGCGACGCAATCACGCCGAGGCGTTTTAGTGGCACAGCAAAATTGAAGACGAAAATCGATTTGTATTAATACAATGAACGATTACAATAGGCAACAACGATTACAAGCATACACGGATAGGAGGGTCTCAGCAAACTAGCCAATTCGTACTACAACTCTTCAGTACACTCTTCCCCCCTATAATAGGCTTAGAAAAATAAAGGCTAATGACAACAGTGGATATTGAAAAGCTGAGCAACCACTAACTAGCTATTACAACACTAACTAGCTATTACAACACTAACTAGCTATTACAATGAACAATAAAGTAAAGCCCTACACTATAGATGACAACTTGAAGTGCGGTGAGGCTCTGCGTCCCACAAAGCTGCAAGTGGGCCCCATGAATGGCCGTTGATTAGGTAATACCGCCTGGGGTCGCGGGCATCCCGTGACAGCACTCCCCCCTCTGAGTT